>VZTE01002673.1:148911-222597 GCA_013397775.1 Eulacestoma nigropectus
TTTTTTTTTTTTTTTTGGTGGATGAGTGAGAGTAGCAGGAGACTAATTCTTTTACAGGAATAAAAAGGGAAAGGACTAATTAGATGTCTTTCTAAAAGGTGTCTGGTCTGAAAAGAGATCACTGCCTGGGTGCTGCAAAGTGCAAAGGGGAAACAATCCCAAAGCACAGCGAGACATTACAGGTAACATCAATGAAGTATTTTCGACAGATTCTAATTTTGCAAGGAGAGGCTGCAGTGCTGGAGATGGTTCAGCTGGGAGAAGGGATGGCTCTCAACAGCACTCCCAGCAGTGACAGAAGGGATGGAAGAGATGCAGCCAGGCTCTTCACAGAGTGTGGCAGATGAGAGGCACTGGCACAAGCTGAAATATGAGAGGCTCAGGACAACCCAGAAATGCAGCCAGGGCCCAAGGACGTTGGACCATACCAGCCCTGGGGGGCTTTACACCTCAAGCAGGTGAAGCCCTAAGAAGCTCAGTCTGATCCCAGAGCTGAGTCTGCTCTGGGCAGTGGCTGTGGCTGGACACCTCCCCAGATAATCATCTTGTCAGCCTGAATTGTCCTGTGATGCTATCATCTGTACTTAATGTATGGATACATGAATTGTAGAACACAGCCAGGCAGTAATAGTAAATGATCAGTCAAGTGACTCATATGAAGGCTGGTACCATCTGTTATGATAAATATGGCAGCAGATGGAGAACTAAGGGTATTTCCTGTTTCTCTGCATGTTTTAAGACCCTCATTCTCCAAGTATTCCTTTTAAAAAAACCCAAACCATTTGTCGTCTTATGTCTGCAATTCTCAATCATCTTATGAGACAAGTTGATGGCTAATTGGACTTTTCCAAATGCTGTTTGTCAAAATAATATCTTGCTTCACAATCTAGTCTCCCTTCAGATTTTTTTAACCACAGTTAGGCAACTCTGATGCTGAAAACACTGACAGAAGAAAAAGGTGACAGGGAAATCTACATTGGTCCAAACAGATAAAAGAAGATGAAGAAGAAAGAAAACAAAACCAAAATAACAGAAACTAAACACACTTTATTGCTGATAAACTCTGGTATGGAACTCAGTACTTAAGCCAAAGCAAAAGCACCAGTTAAGGAACAATTAACCTTTAAACTATTTAGGATTTATGCCTAGAATGCACAACATCTGTTCAAAAAATCTTTGGTGGCACATGGGAGCTAAGCCAAGCTGGAGCTGACAGAAGCTACTGGTCTCCTCCAGAGAGAGAAAAAACCCTAGAGAAACTTCAAAGTGTATGTAAGTGGACTATACTCTTACTGAAGAGTTTTTAATTTCACACATCAAATCTAACTCCCTATTAGTGCTGTACATGGGCAGCTCACTAAATGGGATGGTTCTGCATGAGCATTCTCTCAATACTCTCTTTCCTGCTTTGAGGGCAATATGCTCTACAAAAGTACATTAAAACCCCTAACTTCTGTGTGCTTCAAGTGTATCTCTTCTAGTACACATAGTGAAAGACTACAATGCAATAACGAAACAAAGAACAAAGTTCACAACGACTTTTTCCAAAACTTCACGTCAAGTTCTACATTTTCACTTGTCTAGTCCTCCATGTTTATTGCTGGATAACCAGGAACAAACACAGATTGCTGGACTTTGTCCTGCATATGTGGTTCTATCTCCATCCCTGATTAAAGTGCCAGAACAGGTTCACAAAATAGAACCTCAGAAAGGCACTTTAGTTCCCTGCATAGCTCCTCAGCTGGCTGAGTTAATCAGAAAACTACTCCAGGACTATGCCGGGTTTGCAAGTGATAATGGAAAAAGAGGAGAATTTCCAGGATAGAAAGTCCTCCACGACATTGCTAGGGTGAAATCCATACCTCGAGTAAAACTCAGTGATTCCAATAAGAAATCAGCTTTGCAAAGGACAATAGATCCACCAAGAGAATTTACAATCAGTAGGGAACCTAAAGGTACCAAGAGTTTATGCTTCTGTTTTCTGTGAAAGAAATATGAAACTCTACAGAGGAGCTCTTACAACTGAAGAGCTACTGTGCTCCAGAGTAACAATACATGTATTTTTTGAAATAACAAGTCCTAAGAGAATATAATTAAAAAATAATACGGGTAACATACAAAATAAAATGGGTAATGTGCATTGTGCTCTCCCCCTGTCTCTCTGCTACAACAGAAATAGCATCTTCAAGTGAGTCTGAAGATAGCTGAGACTTGCAGATTTGCAGTACCAAACACAGAACCATAGTACTCAATTAACTACTATACGTTTTAGACTCAAAAAAAGCATAGCATATTACGTGAAAAGTAATCAGAAATCCATAAATCGCTTTCTTCAAATAACATCTCTAACTGACATAGTGGGAGCCCAGAGAATAAAATAAATATGTTGGTCAGTCCTAGAGTCCACCTAGTCTTGTCTGAACGGCTAGAGAATGCAGTGAAGAGATAAATTATCACTGTGTAAAGGTAAGATTCTCAATATTGAACTCATCACATTAGCATTTAAATGAAGTAAAATAGAGACTAGGACAATTAACAAAAGTTACTTGTGCATTCAGAGTAGGGGAGTTATTCAAAAGCTGAAATAGTCATTCCTACCTGACCAGAAATATCCCTTGAGGGAAATTTAAAAATTTAAGTCAGTTAAAAAGCTATCCACTACCCCACCTCAGCATCAAAGGTGGGTGCCAGAAGGACCGTGTCAAGACTCTTTTCAGCGGTGCCCAGAGATAGGATGAAGAGCAGTGGCCATACACTAAACCACAAGAAGCTCCACCTCAACCTGAGGAAGAACTTCTTTATATTGAGGGTGGTAGAGCACTGGAACAGGCTGCCAAAGGAGGTTGTGGAGTTTCCCTCTCTGGAGACATTCAAAACCCACCTGGATGTGTTCCTTTGTCACCTGCTCTGGGTGACCCTCCCTTGGCAGAGGAGTTGGACTGGATGATCTCTAGAGGTCCCTTTCAACCCTAAATATTCTGTGATTCTTCCACCTGCTTTCTTGCTTTGAGCTGAGTTTCTAGCTACATGCTCTCAACTCTTCTCATGTGGAAGTCCATTTCATGAAATGCTTCACAAAGACACTAGGCCAGGACTGTGGAGTTTCAGAGACATCAGGTTTCCTTGTTCGTGTGTTCATGTTAGATTTAAAAAAATTTAAATGTCTGGTAAAGTAGCTACCTTGCTACGACACAGAACAGTACTCCCTTGCTACCAACTCTTCCTTTGAACTTCTAATCTTTTTTTACCCTAAGAACTCCAGAAACATTAATTTTGTTTAATCTAAGGCTCCATTTATATGCCCTGTAAGTCAGACACTTAACCTTCTCACTACTGTCCTTTTTCCGATGTTCAAAACATTAGCCTTTTATAACTGTAGTAAACCTCAGTTTTCAAATCATGGAGAATCCTTCATTTAAAACTAACAATATGTTTTGTATTTTAAGATTTTTCTAAAGAAGCATATGCTTACAGGTACATTCATTTCCCTGAATGTTTATTCATTTTTTTCTCTCTCTCTTTCTCCAATAATCCACTATCCAATAGACCTTGTGTATCTCCCTCCTGTCTTTCTAACTAAACTCAAACAAAAACACGAGTCACTTAATTCCTTCAGTAGCTATCCTCTCTTTGCAGATTAAAAATGAAATGAATGAAATGAAACCAAACCCAGACAGTTTAAAATTCTAAATTTTCCTAGTACACACAGGATAAAATATGTTGCTCAGAGTACACATTCTTCTGACCAGTTTAAGCCCAGAGAGGAGTTATGAGAAGATACTTAGGAAGTGTGTCCTGAGCAGCTAAAACCAATTTTGCTTTCCAACAAAGTAAGAAAAAAAAAAGAAAAAAAAAAGAAAAAAAAAAAAAGAAGCAAGTATCACACTAAAACTTATACCAATATTTCTTTATTCTAAAATCTGTTAGGTCAATTAACCTACACAATAGACCAGTCCTTACTCCATCCTCAACAGAATCTATTCCTTTGGCCCAAAATGCAAAATAAGGACTTTCTTAACTTTCGGAATTGATCTCCTTTTATTCAAAAGGCTCAGCTCCACAGCTCTTCTCTGATTACAGAATTTGTTTAAATGGTGCATTTTTATCATTAAGAAAGCACTGCTGAAAACAACTGCAATATTTTAATTAAAAATCTAAGTTTCACTACCAGCAGAGCTTCAGCTGACCTGTAAAGTAAGAAGCCACTCATATACCCATTTCAAAAGAATAATTCTGCTATACTAAGAAAACAAAAATTCCTCTGAACAGTTTTTTTGAGAACAAATTATTCATTTTTATAATCTCTCTCCAAAGATCAGAATACACTTAAGGCAGGAAGGCTTTGAAACATCTAAACAGAACCTGTAAGTCAGAGATGTCAGCAAGATTTTGTTTTATTTATGCTCTAATATCCCCCAAGTAAGGGTTAAGCTGCATATATATAATGGCAGGCTTATCTGTTGGGGGGGAAAAAAAAAAAAATCAACCCAATGTAATCAGCATCCTATTCCTATTTTAACTCTTTAAAATGTTTCCATTAAACTCCTCTTCCCTGTTCTTAAATGGCACTTTGTATTCATTTTAGTATTTGGAATGTGTTTAATTTTGAGAGATTTAAACTAAAACAATCATATTCAGATTTAAATTACTGCAAATCTGGAAGAGAAAGGCAAGGAGGGCACTTTATTTCTGTGATGTTCACTGAAGAGAAACTACTGGATAGAAGGAAAGGGAAATCCTAGTTTTTAACCATATCCTGAACTGGACAACTTCACCAGATTTTCTTAGTTTTTCTCTCTTTTATGACTGAAAACATTCGTACTTCAAGTAAATGTATCAGTGCTTAAATATGCCTCCTGTATGCCCCATGCTTTGTTTACTTTCAGTTTTTTTTTTAACATAATCACAATTAAACATTGTCAAGGCTACTCCATTATGAATGTGAAATCATGTATTGAGAAACCCTCCAGCACTATTAATTTTGTTGTAATTTCTTCGGATTGCAACAGTAATCGGAAACAGATGGGCACGCTTACTTCTCTGAAGTGACCTCAGAAAGTAATGTAACTTGGGCCAGTCCAGCTGAGCCTCAGTGTTCATTGTTTCGATTCCTTCATCCTTCACTGGGGAAGCCACTGTCAGACACTTGCTAATCTAAGAGGTTTACAGTTGTGAGTGAAAGCACAGATAAGGAACTCACTAAACCTTCTTCTTGAAAAGCTTTATGCATGTGGATTCAACCAGAAGTCAGATATCAATATAAAAACCAGTCCTCTGAAAAATGTTGCAAACGCCAAAATTAAACTATGGTGTATTTATTTACATTTGCATGTGCACACAGACACATTTTAATCTATCACTATAAAATCTAAAAATTTTGTAACTCTTGGCTGAGACACTGCAAAAGGTAACACGTAGATCTTTGTGCAACACAACACCTAGAAAGGTTCCAGGACAATACATCAATTTCTGTCTTTATTAAATGCATACTGGTAAAATGCAGAAGTAAAAACTGGATGAAACATAACTGTCTACAGTTACACTTCAGAGATCTGTTTTTTAAGAATTTGAGGGATGCTAAATTCTGCAATAGGAAACTTTCCTGTACTAAAAAATTCAAGTACCATTATATATTTCTAGGAAATCACTGGCCTACAGTAATACTTCATACAGCTTTCTCTAAACTGCTAGACAAAAGGAGCTTTTATTTCTTATTGCTACAATAAAACACTTTGTGCAGTGTAATTCCACCAGAGCTTCTCACTTTAGACTTTGTAAAAACTTTTCTGCCATGTTTTTTACTGTGCTTGCTTGTCCTTTGCTAATAAAACTAATTCATGGACCTAAAACTTCTTGAACAGAAACGAAACAACCTACCTGCAAACATAAACCAAGAAAATAGTGGCCTTGTGGTATGCATTTTGTAGGGGCAGGTTGGATTTGACTTATAAATCCAAAATGTACAAACTTGCTTGCTTGAACCTACACAACGGTTTGTTGCATTTAATGCTCTTACGTTTTATGTGTTCTCAGAATCTTATCAACTAGTTGAATACACATGCAGTACACACACATTTTGAATTTCCAAAAGCCAATATTCATTAGAGTGATATAACATAAGGGAACTACACGTCACATAAACAACCCACCAAAACCCACAAGTAACACCTCAAAAAAAGCTATGAAGAACTATTGACAAATATGTTTAGTGCACAGAGCACTGCCAAACAAAACCCATAAGATTTGGTCACCTCCAGGATGAAGGCCTCCCTGAGAATTCAGCTGAATTGCAGATAAATTTCTTGACACTGATGAAAAAAGAAAGCATGAAGGGATAATTTCTACTCTGCAAAGATAACTTGCACTGTGGAATTGAGAAAAGGTTATCTGCAAAAACTGCCTGAATAAACTGGCTATCTTTGAGGGGTAGCTTTTTTGCAACTCAAAGTCTCTCCCTGCAAAAGTCTGCATGAGTTCAATTTTTTTTCCCACAAATTTTGCTCATGGCTAGCTTACCTCCTGTTTGAGTGATGACTTGAATGTCACTAGAAAGTGGCCCATCCCCAACAGAAGTAAAAGCAAGAACCTTCACAGAGTATGTTTTCTGGGGTACAAGATTCCCAATAGTGGTAATATGGCTGTCAGCCACATTGTGCTTCATCCAACTGTTGACATGCTGAGTGGGGTCCATGGTGTAATAAACTCTGTAACCTTGTATTTGTCCATTAGGTTCCTCAGGTTCTTCCCACTGTACCAGAATGGTGGTGGAGCTCAGCATACGGGCCTGTACATTGCGTGGTGCACTTGAAGGTGCTTGTTCTGAAGTTCTTGTTGACACAGGCTCACTGGGTGGCCCTCGCCCAATGTTATTTACAGCAACTACCCGAAATTCATATTCTGAATATGGGCTTAGGCCAGCCACACTGTAACGTGTTGTGGCCACTCCATCAATTTCTTTATATGGCTCCTCGGAGTTTTTGGGTTTGTGTTGGATTATGTAGTAAGAAACCGGTTCAGGGTTTCCAGAATCCCAAGTCAACGTTATGCTAGTTGCTGTGCTTTCTGTCACCACAGGTGTTCCAGGAGGTTTGGGTAAGGCTAAACACAAATAACAAAAAATACAGTTAGCACTATGTAACAGTAGACATTCTTATTCTTATTAGAATAAGAAGCTTACAAAGAATAACTAACAGCAAAACAAAAACGAAACAGGAAGACTAAACGGTAAGAAGGTGTGATCTGTTCCGAGCAAGCGTTTGTCAATTTTGACTTCCTCCAAAATCTACTGGAAAATCTTCAAGTTCTGTTCAATACAGTTCACTGGCATGAATTAATTATACTGACTTCTGTAATAAATCGATAACCATATGCAGAAGATGAATCTTTTATAGAAAGACAATTCACAATCACAGTTGAATTTTCAGATACTTTTGAATCTCTCGTTTTCAATTACTCAGTGAATAAGATACTTGGACATCCAAGAATTCTAAAAATCAAATCACTGGTTCTTAAAGGCTCCTGCTGTTGATAAATAAATACAACATTACAAGATCATTTCTTTAACTGAAATGAAGGCTGGGAGCTAGACACAGGAGAATAATGGAACATTAGGACTAACTTATTTTAATAAATATTACTTATTCAATTAATGATTATTACTGCTTTCTGAACCTATATTTTGTCTTATGCCAGTGACTAGTTGGAATATTTACCCTCTTGATTTAAGAGGGCAAATGGCATTTAGACCTTTCAGTGCAATATATTTGCTCAGAATGAATGAAATAGAAGACAGAACTGTGTCCAAATAAATGTGCTTGAAATATACCTTTGACAGTTATCTGTGCTATTGCTTCTATAACACCAAGGGTAGACATAGCAACACAAGTATAGTTTGCAGACTGTCTGACATCGTTAAGCTCAAGGACATTTCTCCCTATTGGCATATCATCCTCAGGTGTCAAATCTTCTGCTCCTAGCATCCATTTCACATATGGCATTGGTGACCCCACCGCAACACAGGTGATATTTACACTCCCGCCAGGCATGATCTCATGATTTGTGGGGGGGATAGAGAACCTCGGTGGGACCCGTCGAACTGGAACGAAACACAAAAAAAAGGTAATAACATATACAAAAAAGGAAACTGAGTCTTGCATAAGGATAGCATGCAGTGTACAGACACAATTTACAATTTACTATTTTAGCGTTTATTCCGGTCTGCCAGAAAATATATATAAGAGAAATAAGAGACTAAACAAGAATTTTGTCTGCACACAATGTGAATTTTTCTGTATTTATTTGAGGATATTATTAGGCACATTCATACAAAGGTTGATTCAGACCTACTAGGGCCCCACATGTAACTAACTACATACTAACAATACACAAACACCATGCAAAAGATATACACGCACACGTGCACGCACACACACAGGCGCACATATATATATGCATTTTTTTATGCCCATACATATATATATGCACAGAAGAAAACTGGAAGGTCAACAGCATGCCTGAGTTGATCACCAACTTCAATGCTGCGTGCTTCCAGTTGATGTGAATAAATGTGCTAGGCCACATTGTCACATCACAGTCCTGGAACACACTGCCTAGAGTAAATTGAAAGTGCAATTTCATTTGTTTTCAGACTCAAAGTAGATGCAGCCTCAAGACCTCACACTAACACTGAAACAAACATAGAAAAAAATATAAAATTGCACACAGATACAAATATATATATACACATATGTATACACATATACAAATATATATACATATACATATACATATATATATAGATATATATATATGGGGAGAGAGAGACAGAGAGAGGGAGAGACAGAGTCACAGAAAGAAACTAGGCAAAGCCAGTACAAAGTACTGGATTTGGTCATGCAAGCAAGCAAATGACAGAAACAGTAGAGAAACATGCTTGGGGAAATGTCTGAGTAAAAACTGCAGAGAGAAAACAACACAAAAAGAAAACATTGGGTGAGGAAAGGAAACTTGAAAGTAATGGGAATAGGATAGGCTGACAGATACAGGAGTTTCAGAGGAGCATAGAATTTGGGGGAGAAGGAACTTAGATTAAATTTAGGTGGTTAAAAAGCGACTGCTAGCAAGGGCCACTGAGGAAATAGCAGAATATTGAACATTCAGGATTCCACTATGCTCACAGTTAAGGGAAAGCAAAATAAGGATTAATAATATTAGACATTTCTGTATTGATAGCAAGGGGTGGCAACCTTAAACACATAGCAGGACATTCCACTAACAGAGTAGTTAATATTTAAGCAAACACAACACCGAGAAAATTACCAGGCAATAACAGATCAGTGTTCCTGCTTCAAATATTCTCAGTGGTGTGCACATGTGTGTAGGAGGTGGAAGCAATAGAGGTAGCTGAGAGAGGTAGGCTTTTATTTAGGCCTTTCATTGGATGGTGTACTCGGAACTGTATTTATTTGGCCTTAATAGAGGCTAATCTTTAAACACAGTTTTAATTCAACAAAAAACTAGAAGTAAAATAAGACTATGAGTGAGTTTAAAAACAAAAAAAAAATCAGGAAAACTATATTAATCTGAAACCTTTCCACTGGGCTTGATTAAATTTCCATGATCTTCTATGGATTCAAGAGGGACTTAACTGCAATGGCCTCATGAGTCAATGACAGGCAGAAGGGGAACAAGCAGAGAGCAAAACAGCTGTAAACGGCCAGTTCACAGAGGCCAAACAAAGCAAACCACAAGCAATGAGCAACTTCTTGTATTGAACAAAATCTTTATAGACAAAGGAGAGTTTAGTCTTCATGCGTGGGCTATTTAGAAAAGCAACTACTGAAACCATTCCTTGAAAAGCAGGCATCAGTATAAACAAGAAATTAAAAGGGGAGAAAAAGCAGGAACACTGACCAAGTTTAGTAGACGTTAGTATTAAAAGCTAAAGAGATCGCCATGCATCCAGGTTCATTCTCTCTTATCATGCACAACAGTTAGATACCAGCACTCATCAAAAGCCATGACCAGGGCATTCTCTGCTTAAACATAACATTAACTTAAAAAAACGCCACAATGCAGCTACATTCATTTCATTTGTATTCTTTGTTATTGGTATAATTAATAGTTTTGTAAGGTGGGTAAAAAGTAAAAAACACACCAACCTTCTCGCAGCTCTGAGGGATGTAGGGGGTTTGATGCAGAACACAATGAAATGAGGAAAGGAGAAAAACAAGGGAAACACAGAGAGAGTAAAAAGGCCGTATCAAGGCTTTCAACTGCTACTTGAACATCTCTACTTGCTCTAATTAAACCTTCCTACCTCATCTTGAAAAGTTAGCATTTTCCACAGCTACAATGGAAACAATAGCTAGCATAATTTTGAAATTTTCCTTTGGATATAAAGGTATACATGCCTCATGCAGTACAGGAAAGTCAGTATGTTGGAGGAGAAGAGAAAGAAAATAAAAGATCAAATAACTTTCTATGGATGTCATAACTATGAAAGGTTTTCCTTTCTTTTCTTTCTTAATTAGACAAAAGAGTAACACCATATGAGAACATATCAGGTTGACAGAAAAATCAGCTCTAAAAAAAATTTCAAAATCAAGCTAGGCATTTTCTGTAAGGTTAATCCATCCTACAGTAAGGTTTACAGATGTTTATGTTTTCATTCCTATTTACCCCACCCACCCCCTATACTGCAGACACACACACACACACATATATATACACACATATGTATGTATGTATGTAATAGGCTTCGTTTTACAGAAAGCTACATCAATCAGACGTAGGAAATACTGCCTGAAACAAAGCCCTTCTTTCTAGTTGAACAAAAAAAATATTTCAATAGGTTAATTACCATTTTTACCACTGTATAGAAGAATATAATGGCTTTATTATTGGTTATACCTGCCATACACAATAGGTAATTTCTTAAAATAATATAGCCAATTGACCACTACCATTCTAGATAACTATGCTTCACTGACAAGTCTTACACTAAAAATATATATATATACACATACATATATATTAAGAAAGAGAAAAGAAGAAAATACAGTTGTGCTCTGCATACATAAAGTTATAAAGTTAGAAGCCTTTCCTTTGCAGTTAGACAGCAGAGGTCAGGTAGGCATACAACTCAATGCCTTGAGGTTACACTCAGCTGATTAGTAGCACACAGAGCAGTCATCTCAGTAGTTTGAAAAGAAAAGCAGAACAAAACCAAACCAATAAAAGAAAATAAATGCAAAGCACAATTTAACTTAATGCAGGAAAAAACAGAAGTTAAAATGTAAAAATATAAATATACTTACAAACCTTAACCCACAGGATAGACTGGACTCAAGAGTGCTTTAAAAGAACAAAATAAACCCCAAGCCTTTCCTCTACAGTTTAAAATTCATTTTACAATTGACACATTCACCATGGCATTTTGATTATTACAGTGGTAACTGTATAGATCCTGAGAGTATCTTAGCTCTGAACCTGCACAAACAGTGGATGCCAGGGTTATGTCATTCCTACCTCTGACATATAGATTGGCAGGGGCAGAATAGCGTGTACCCGCACTGTTGGTTGCAACACACTCATATTTGCCTTGATCAGATTCTTCACTCAGTTCAATTTGGAGGGCACCTGTATGAATATAAAATACATTGCCAAAGAGAGGGTCAGAGAAGGCTTTTTATATCCATAACAATACACCTCTCAACAATATGAAAAGCTTGTATGCGAAGGTCCACTCAACGTCGATTCATTTTCTCGCTAAGGTGCACAGACAGAAAATGATGCAATGAAAAAAACAGAGATTATTTTTTTCACATCATCAGTGCTAGCACAGGAAAACAATTAGCATTTGGCAAAAAAAAAATAAAACCCTCTCTAAACAATACTCTTTCCTAAACCATTAAATGAAGATGGGTGAGACTGCTTCAAGGAAGAATGGCTTTTGAATAAAATAGTAGAGATTAAGTAGCTGGGTCATTATAATTTTTTAATTTTTATTTCATTGTTTCAATCTTGTAACAAAAGTAGCACAAAAGGTGGTACTCGTAAAAAAGCAAGACAGACTTCAAGAAATCTTCTGCCGAAGAAAGCCAAAAATGCGCAGCAAGAACAAAAAGGCTGCTTGAATTGAAAAAAAGGAAATTGTATTAGTCATTACAATTATCAAAATGTTATTTTAAAGAAATAAAACTCCTTTAAGACATGCAGATTGATAAGAAAAGAAAGACAGTTTTCCGCAACTTACAATCTTAAAGTACGTTTGCTGAAAAACAAAGAGCAGTTGAATTAGAAGACAAAAAAGTTCAAAAGCATGGTCTACGCCAACAAGGAAGAACCAACCAACCACTGCTGAGGACCGTAGGAGGGCCCCCCCGAGACACCCATCAAAATCCACAAGTGGGATTAGCAGTGTGGTGTCACAAAACCCAAGAAAAATACAAAACAAGAATTACAAAAGAAGTGAACAGTTTCGCTAGAGTATCAAAAACCAACAATACCACATACCACCAAGAATAATGAGTCAGTAACCTTTCATTTCCAAAGCCTGTAGATTAGAAGATCCAAAAATCCAGAGGTGAGAGAATTCCAAGAAAAAGAAAACTACAACAACAACAACAAAAAAAAAAAAAAAAGGCAAAACCACAATAAAGGGAAAAAAGCATTTCTGTAATTCTTTTAGGGGGGGATACATAATTTTCAATTTTATGAAGTTAAAGGAAAAAAAGTATTGAAGAAGAACAAAAACAAAAACCTTTTATGAAAGATAAGACAAAAAGAAGATAGTCCATGTTGTCTTCTGCATGTCTGCTACTGTTCTCCAGACCATCTTGGCTTTGGTCCAGGACAAGAACAGCTAAGGAAGAAAAAAAATGATCTTTTTTTGCTCCAGTTGGACAAAAAAAAAGAGGAAGGAAAAAAAAGAATAAAAAAAAAGAAGAAAAAGAAAAAAGAAGAAAAAGAAGAAGAAGAAAAAGGAGAAGAAGAAGAAGAAAAAGAAAAAAGAGGGACAAATGGTACGCTGTGACTGGGCTATGGCCAGGAGACCTGGATATGCTTTCTTTGAAGCATATCACTTTTTTTTTTTTTTTTCCATGGACAAACAAAAAGGGAAAAGGAAAAGGCAATGTGAAGAAAGAAAGGTCACAAAATGAGAGTCACTGATCATAACCAAACAGGACAAAGGAAAAATAAAATCAGATGATGGACATTTCTGTGGGTTTTTGTTTTGTTTTGCTTTTTTCCTTAAGGAAAACAAAACAAAACAAAACCAAAAACAGGACAAAGATGAGAGGGATGAAAGGACAGAAAGAATGAGTAAGATCATTCTGTGAACGTTAGTTCAGCACTCTTACCTCTTATTGGTGTACCACCTGGGTGGATAATATGAATGCAAATAAGATTAGAAAGAAGAAGCATTAGTACGAGAAGAAGGAGGCTAGGGCTTTGGAAGAAGAATCAAATTAGATTTACAGAATTAAATAAGGTCTTAAAAGAAACTTGAATTACTATACTGTTAAAACAGGAATATATTAGATAGTATTATCAGGTTATAAAAGCAAGTTGCATTGTACCACGAAGGGCAAAAAGGCTACAACTGGCTGCACTGCCATTCTCAGAGTAGCATCTGAGTTCTTAGACGTTTGGTTATATAGGGTTAGATATGTATCAAATATGCCTCAAATACTTAAAGGAAACTTTACAAAGCTGTACTTATGACATATTTTAGGAAAATATTGGAAATTCTATTTAAATATATATATATAGATCTATATATATATATAAAAAGAGGATACACTGAAATCTATCTCAAAACAAACACTGTAGTTTAGGCTGGATTATGGCATTTACTATTCTAGATCTATGTGATACATGTGTACTGTTTCTTTTAGGTGTTGCTATGACTGATAAGACAACATTTCTGTGGAGGTGTGCGTGTGCGCCACTATAGGGATCTGGTGACTACACTGACTGTTAGTAAAATGCATGCCATGCATTTTAAGAATAATAATACTAATCATATAATAATTACCATAATCATAATAACCATAAAATTCTGAATATGGAAATTAGTGGGGGTGAAGTGCGCTTCAGAACTAAGCACTTACCAATAGATTCTGGAGATTTAAATACGGAGAGAAGAAAGACAGCATAAAAATATTATTATATTCCTTATAATTTGGTACAAAGTTTTCAGTTAAAGCTTTATATACTAAATCATCTATGTCACATGTGAAAAAATCTTAATTTACATTAACAGAAGGTTAATTTACACAGTTCTGCTGACAACAAGCAAAAAGTCAGTTAACAAGACGATTTAACATCACAGGACAGGTCAAAAGCTGAGAATTCTGGGAAGACACGTGATTAAACAACTTAGATTCTACAACGATATCTACTACAATTGTCAAAGAAAAAAGCTCATTATATCCCAATGATCTTATTTTGGGATAAGCTTTAAACTTGATAAATTTAGAGATGGCTTTGGGTTTTTTTGGTTGTTTTTGTTTTTAATCTAAAGAGAGCAAAAGAATAAACTATGGCAGGAGGAGAGTCAGAGAATTGCTAGGGAGGTGCAAGGGGCAAAGAGAGAGAGAGAGCAGCAAAAGCTGGAATCTACACCAAAAGCAGACTTCTGTAGATCCAGAAAATATAGGATTCATAAAGCTTTAGCGTGGGCGCACACTACTGTGGCTAAATGTGTTGGAAAAATGCTCAGCCAGCAAAAAAACCCCAACTTTATTTCACAGATTACCCAAAGATTTCTTTTCCTTTTTTTTCAGGTATAAATCTGCATGGGAAGAAGTACTGTGCTTTATGTATTTGTGAGAGGAAAGAAGATGTGTCCAAACTGGCTAATCTTTGGTGAAGTCAAATGTGGAAAAGACAGCACAAAACACAGTTTAGATTTTAATTGAAGTGTCTAATGCAGGTTTTGGTTTTGATGAATATAACCATTGGTACTCCTTGCAATTTCTGAATGAAGTCCAATGTTGAAATAAATTTGTTAAAAAAAATTAAAAGGAAAGAAGAAAGAAAGAGGAGAAAATGGATCCATTAAGTACTGCAAAAAGCAGTAAAGAAAAAAATTATCAAAAAATACAGTCACAGCAGTGAGCAATATGGAGTAAACAGAAGCTGCAAAACACATAGAGACAGACTCTTTAGAAAGCTATGACAACATCACAGACATGGACAACACACTCAGTAACACAGAAAAGGAGAGGAGAAAGAGAAATTATTACCTATAAATAAAAACTTTTAAAAAAGGAAGAGAAAGAAAAGAAAGAAAAAGTGAGAGAGAACAACTCTGAGCGTCAGTGGAAACAGTAACAAGACCCTACCTGAGCGTAGCTGCTTGATGCGGCCATTGTTGTTGCTTGTGTCAACAGGTAAGAAATCTTTGAACCAAGTTATTTCAGGATCCGGATTGCCACTGGCTGCACATAACATGGTAGCTGTACGAGTTCGTTCAACCACCTTCAGCTGTGGGCCCATATCAATGGTTGGAAAACCTCGAGGGATTTGATCCTCTGAAAAATAAATGTATAAATTGAGGGATTTCACGTTAGTTGTGTAGTACTGCATGAAAGCCCCAATCACCATTCTGCTTAACATTCAGTGATCACTCAATTGTTTGTACACAAGGAACTGACTGAAAAAAACAGATACCCAGGCAGTATTTTTAGTTAACTTACATTGATCAAAATACTGATACAAAATTAAAAGTTCATAAAACATGGCTACAAACTTTATACGTAGGAAATCAGAAGAGATGCACTACCTGGCATGCAATCATTAAACTCATAATATGATACTGTAAAACACTGATGTTGCCCTGCTTGCAAGAGTCCTTACTATTTTACGTGAAATATTGAATTACCATGTCTTTCAACAACAGGGAAAACTCCTTCTCTTTACACTAGAGAAGTACATAAGGAGGGATGATCATGCAGTATAAGATCTGGCCAGTGACTCAGAAGACCCAGGTTATGTTTCTTGCTTCTATCATTATTACTTTTCTGCTGTTGCTCTTAACATCTATTGCCCCTGTGCTTTGATTTTCCATCTGTAAGATGGACAGTACAGTGCTTTACTGCTACAGGGAAGTGCTGTGAGGATGAATGCATTATATGACTCCAAAACACTGAGAAGTGCTAAACATCAGAGCTACATGTATAGCAAAGTTGAAGCGGCAGGACACTCATAAGGATGTTGAATAGATACAACAGTGTCTACTAAAACACTCAGATATGGCCAAAAATCCTCACGTTACTGTGGTTAAAACTGAAATATTAAAAAATACTGTACAAGAGTCATTGGCCTTAGTAACATGACACCTGCTAGCAAGTAACACTGGAAGCACAGTAGGATCAGGAAATTTCTCAAAAATCAAGTTAGCATAGCTAAAATAATCTGTTTGAAATATACAATCTTGCTCCTCATTTCCATTACAATGGCAAAAATAATTTTATTGCAAAATAATATTACTTCCATTCAAAAAAGAAAATCAAAAATAATCAAAGAAAGGGGATCAACACTAACTATAAGACACATTTTGTTAAATGTCTTGACTAGTCATTACTGCCATGCAAATGATTAGGGGATAAAACTAACAGGATAAATTGTTCAACAACAACTCTTTCATCAGAAGTGTCATATTTTTCAAACAGGTCAGGTAAGTCTTCAGACTTTTCTGAAAAATGTATAGCAAGCAAGTACAGCCTACAGACCTTTGTAGTTCCTGGGGTGTGATGCCCATGAGCTACTTAATTGCTTGCAACACAAGTGCACATAGATAACCATAGAATTACAGAATAGTTTAGGATCTTAAAAGTCATCTACTTTCAAACCCTCTGGCAAGGACAGGAACCTCTTCCACTAGACCGAGTTATTCAGAGATACATCCAACCTGGTCTTGTACACCTTCAGGGATGGGGGATCCACAACTTCGCTGAGCAACCTGTTTCAGTGCCTTACCAGCCTCACAGTAAAGCTTTTCTTCCTAAGATCTAATCAAAACCTACCCTCCTTCAGCTTAAGGCAAATGTCCCTTTTCCTATCCCTTTTTAAAAGGACCTCTCCAGCCTTCCTGTAGCTCCCTTTAGGTACTGGAAAGCTTAATAAGGTCTCCAGAGCTTTTTCCTCTCCAGGCTGAATAGCCCCAACTCTCTCAGTTTTTCTTTGGAGAAGAGGTATTCCAGACCACTGATCAACTTGTAGCTCTCCATTGGACTCATTCTAACTGGTCGAAGTCTTTCTTGTGTTGGAGGTCTCAGACCTGGACGCAGTACTTCAGGTGGAGTCTCACAAAAAAAAGAAGAGAGGGGTAAAGCATATCCCTTGAGCTCCTGGACACGCCTCTTTTGATGCAGCCCAGGATGCAGTTGGCTTTCTGGGCTGCGAGTGCACATTGCAGGGTCATATCAAACTTTTCATCCACAAACCACCCTCTCTTTCTCCCCAGTGGATGTCTTGATCCATTTACCACTAAGCCTGTATTTTTGCTTGGAATTACTCCAACCCAGGTACAGAACCTTTCACTGGGCCTTGTTGCATTCCCTCAAGTTCCCATGGGCCCACCTCTCAAACCTGTTAAGGCCAATCCATGTCCTTCAGTGTGCTGACCACACCACACGGATTGGTGTCACTGGCAAACTTGCTAAGGGTGCACTCAATCCCACTGCCCATGCTGCTGACAAAGATGTCAAGAAGCACTAGTCCCAATACAAATCCCTGAGGATCCCCAGTTGTCACTACTTTCTAACTAGACATTGAGCTGTTGACTGCAACTCGAGGAGTCCAGCCAATTTCTTATCCACCAAGCGGTCCACCAGTCAAAATTCACGCCTCTCCAGTTTAGAGACAAGGATGATGTTTGGGAGAGTGTCAAATGCTTTGCACAAATCCATGTAGACGATTTCTGCTGCCCTTCCTTGCCCACCACTGCTGTAACCCAATCGTAGAAGGTCACCAAATTTGTCAGGCATGATTTGCCTTTAGTGAAGCCAATAGGCTGTCACCAATCATCTCATTATGTTCAGTGTCTCTTAGCATAGTCACCAGGGGGATCTGCTCCATGATGCCAGGCACTGAGGTGAGACTGTCTGCCCTGTAGTCCCTTGGGTCTTCCTTATTACCCTTTTAAAAATGAGGGGTCATGTTTCTCCCTTTCCTGTGGGTGGGAACTTCACTGGACTGCCATGAGTTTTCAAATATGATGCGTAGTGGCTGCATTCTTTCATTCCAACACTCTAGTCATAGGAGACATCGCTGTGTTTCCATGATGCCAATTATGGCCATAGCTCTGCAGGCATCCATGCGTCTCTAGTACCACCTGTTTATTCCCCATGCTGCATGTGTTAGCACAAAGGTGTTTTAAGTTGCTCCCTAATGAAGCTGACTTTCTGTCTAGTGTAGCTGGAACATCTTGGCGTTGTCCCTCAGGTGCTCTGCTGCTGACCGGCATACCCTCTCCAGGCTCTGAACATCTCTTTCTGGCTCAGCTGTCTAACTAGTACGCGTAGGATGGCAGGTTGTCCCACACCTTATCGCTATTAAACCTGATGGTATCTCCCTCCCTGTCATATCTAATTTAAAGCCCTATCAATAAGCCCTGCTAGCCCTTGATGAAAAAACCTTTTCACCCTTTGAGAGAATTGAATCCTGTCTGCATTCAGCAGGTCTGGTGCCATGTAGGCCATTCCATTATCAAAGAAACCAACACTTTGGTGATGACACTACTCATAGAACCATGTGGGTCCATCTGCTTCTTTCAACGTTACTACCTGCAAATGGAAGAACAGAGGAAAAATAACCTGCACCCTTGATTCACCAATCATCCCAGGGCCTTGGTACAGCGAACGCAAGCTTCCGTGACTCTTCAGAACTGGGATTTCTACCAATCAGCTGATAAATGTCAAATCATTCACCAGCCATAGGCTCTTTGCAAAGAAAGGGATGTTTCACATCTGCTTACAAACACAAAGTCTTTGCTTTGGTATTAGCTGACAAGATCTGACTTCTGACACAGAACAGGATTTTCATGACCTGACCTTTCATACTTGGCTTATACAGAAAACCCTAGAGTACCTTTCACAAATACCTAAGTGTACAACAAAGATAATTTAACTTGAATGCTAATAGGATAGAGTAGTAAAGAGCCTCCCTTTCTTATTTTTAATAAGGGCAATTAAATTCTCTCCATCTGCCTTATGCATAGAATCTCTTTGAATGAATGCTCTTCATGAAATTTTCATGAGAAACATCACAATGTAACATTTAAATACCCAGAACTGTTATATTTTTGACAGTTGTGGCTTGCATCCAACCTGGCTTTCAGGTATTTGGCAATAAACCCAGATATTCAACATCAAATGGACCAGGGAAATAACGAAATTTCTAATTGGAGGGCTCTTCCCAGTGGATTCAGTTTTTAAGATGTTAATTACTTTTTTTTCTCTAAGTTTATCCATGATTTGTACAAAACTGTCTTTACATTTGAGTGATACCAAGCTTGACAGATCATCAAACACACTATGTAACAAAGCGGAGCAACAAATCATTGAACAACTGCATCTCAGCCACAGTAAGAGAAAAGTAACTATTACAAAATTTTTATACATTGGTACCTCTACAATTTTATGTGAGGTGGCCAGAAAAATATTTTTTACTGATCATTAATATGCTCATTAGGCTCTAAACTATAGTGTATTCTGCTTTTCCCACGTAATACGCAGTTCCAGTCAATTAGTTTCCAATTCATCAACAATTTAAATCAGACTTGACCTTCTGAAAGCCATTTGGTACTGTCATTTTGAGAGGCCATTAAAGGTCAGATTTCTCCGTCCTTGTGGCTTAGTAACTTATACATGTAATACGTATTTTGTTTAGGATGACAGGTACAAGGGATTTAGAAATAGAGCACATTCTTTGAATTTGTTAGGTGTCTTAAAGGTGCTGAATTTCATTAATGGCATTAAAAGAATGCATTTAGTACTGCACTAGTATAATTTGCAATCACTGCATGAACTCCACAAAAGTTATTTTTTCACTGTACAATCGGAACAGTATAGAAGACAATTATAAAGAGAGGTTACCAGATGAGTCCTTAGGAAAGAATGTTACAAAATGACCTTGCCTTGCTTTGTACTATGGTTCTTAGTATTTCTGAACTCTCTGTATATTCAATTTGTTTGACATTGCTCCTCCAATGCACACAGAATGGACAACAAACAGAAGCTGGAAGCCACTGTGCCGCTAGAAAGTTGTGACCTTCTTGCCATTACTGAAACTTGGTGGGATGTGACAGGTGAGTGACTATTGATGGCTACAGGCTCTCCAGAAGAGACAGGTGAGGAAAGAGAGAGGCAGAGGGGTTGCCCTCTACATCAGGAGGTAGACTGAGTGTGAAGAGCTGTCTCTGAAGAACAGCCATGGGCAGATCAAAAGCCTGTGGGCAAGAATCAGGGACAGAGGCAACAAAGGGAACATTGTGGACATATTTAAGTACAGAGCCCTGATCAATGGGAGCCTATTGATGAAGCCTTCTTCCTCCAGCTACAGGAGGCATCATGCTCACAGGCTCTTGTCCTGCTGGGGCACTTCAACCGTCCCAAAATCTGCTGGGAAAGCAGCATAGCAAGCTGCAGGGAAGCCAGGAGACTCTTGGAAAGCATGGGGGATAACTTCTTGAGCCAGGGAATAGACTGCAGCCCTACCACAGGGGATACAATTCGGGATGTGATGGGCACCAGCATAAGTGAGCCAATCTTGAATGTCAAGACTGGAGGGAGCCGGGGCTGCAGCAATCATGCACCGGTGGAGTTTGCAGTCCTGAGGAATATGGGCCAGGTGAGGAACAAAGTTATGCCCCTGAACTCTGGGAAACCAGACTTCCAACGCTTCAAGGAGATAGCCAGTGGGATTCATTGGGACACTTCCCTCAGGGACAAGTGACTGGAACANACAGAGCTGGCAGATGTTTAAGGAAGTCTTCCACAGAGCACAAGAGCTGGCAATCCCCAGGAGTAAGAAATTGGGCAAGGAAGGCAAGAGAACGGCAGGGCTGAGTAGGGAACTGCTGGTCAGACTGAAGGGAAAAAAGCAAATGCACAGGAAGATAAAGCTGAGAAAACCTGAGAAAAGTAGAGAGATGAAGTATGGTTGTGTAGGGATGAGGTCACAAAGGCCTACACCTGGCCCTTGCCAGGTGTTCAAGGTCAGGTTGGATAGGGCTCTGAACAACCTGGTCTAGTGGAAGGTGTCCCTGTCCATTCCAGAGGGTTTGGAAATAGACGCTTTTTAAGGTACCTTCCAACACAGGCCATTTTACGATTCTATGAGTCAATGTTCTGTAAACAATGTCCTTGCTGCCAGTTTAGTAATTGCTTCCCTTCCAAGAAACTTGTTTGGAAAAAGCACATTAGCCTTTACATTCAGATTTCAGTATAAGCATACCTAAAAAAAAAGTAAAATAGGTACTTTTACATGTTGCTGCATTTGTCCTGGAGGTGAGCTTGCCCTCATAAATGCAACAGCATTTAGGGTAGAAACTCAAACTCAGTGGTTTTGTGTGAACAGTAATTTTGATGGAGTGGTATCTTGAAAACAGCCACGAGTTAAAATTATGTTCTACCAAAAAAAAGAACTAATACTTACCTTTAAGTGATACAGACAGAAAAAAGCACAGCTGTGCCACAACTATATATTATAAACCCTGTTCTGCTCATCACTTAACTCTATTTCCTCTCATCCTAAAGAAAAAACGTGCTACTGCAATCTCTTTTTTTTTTAAAAATGATGTAATTATTTCGTAAGATTTCAGGAACTTCCCATGCTATGTTTGAAGGTGTACTGTCAAAACTAAGTATATACAAAAGCTAGATCCAAAGAAAGAAGAGGATTTCAGTAAAATGGCTTTGACCCTTTGTGGTAAATCTGCATGTCTTACATACAACACAGCTAAAGAAAGAGGAAGATGGTGATATTTATCTAGAATTTGTGCAACAGCTTCTTAACATTCTGGCTACTTTTTCTGTAAAAGGTTACTTTCAGATCATGCGTAGGCCCTGCTGGCAGCAAGGAGAGTGTTAGCTTTTAGAAACAGATTGAGTCTTGAAGTCTTAAATTTCACATAGCTACCTTACTGAATCACTCTGGCAATCACCATCATGTTTTAACAAGAAAGACGGAACAGTGTGAATAGCCTTCTGAGTTACAGTCCAATATGATGATATTACCATAATATGGATATGAAGTACAAATGTGAAGCATCCAAAGCAAATTGTTATTACTTTGGTTTTGGGTTACGGAGTATAAAGGCAAGGTAATAGCACCAGGGCTGAAGGCCAGATTGTTGTCAAGAAACGTTTGTTATGTATTTAATTTCACATTAACTATTTCTGCCATTGAAACACCCATGTTCCAGAACATGATTCTAGAGGTCATATTCATATGCAGAACAGAATATTGACCTGTAGTTAAATCTGTGTAATCTGCCTATCTAAAATACATACTCAAGAGTGTTTGACTGTGCCTCTTAAAAATATTGCTTATGTGAACCAATTATTCTTACTGTGGAAGGTGGTTCTCCACTCTATTCAGGAAGAAAAGAAAGTAAATCTATTTCAAGATTCACTGATAGGTTTGCCACAGGCAAATTTTTAGTCATTCTGTAGCTCACAGAATAAAAAGGCACACATGGAGCATTCCCAGAATACATTATAGATACTGAAGATAAACTGCCACAATAAAGTTTATTATTTCAAAGAACAGTGTAAATAAAGCTTTTATTTTCACTATTCCAGATGGCAGCAGCATATAATTTGCACTGTTTTGACATCATGACCGTATTATTCAAAATCATTCTTCCTACTGAACTGAATGCAGGATTGAGAACAGTAAAATCAAAGAGACTAGGGGAGGAACTAAAATCACCATTTTGCAGCAAAGTTGGTATTCTGTAGTATTATTGAAGAACGATGCATATAAAGGCATTGAAAAATAAAATCAGAGCCAATTCTAATTATACATAAAAATTAAATTGGATTTAAAAGATTTAAAGCATCAGAGAAGTGCCAGTTAATAAACATTATTCATATTGAAACACTTTACAAGGCAAATTTTGGCAAAGAGAAGTAATTATGAACACACAATAAATTATTTTGTGGGATCTTTTGTTCAGAGTTGCTATATAGAGATGGATTCTTTTTCTTAGTGGTGCTGTACATCAGTAAAGCAGTGTAATGGCTACATCAGAATAATAGATCTCAGTATCGGTTGGGAGTTCTCTTTAATTTCATACAATTTTACCACACAAGGAAAGTGAACTAGACATTGGTAAGATGATCAGTAAAAATTCAACATAAGAACAGCTGTCCATACCATCCCATCAAAACGCATGCATTTCAAAATATCTTCATATACTGAAGAGATGTGCAAAGCACTTTTAATACGAAAGAAAACAAATTTGTTTAGTAGCTCTGTATGCAATTACCCTGCAAATTGCAAAGTAATGTCTATATAACAGAACATAGAGCCACTTAGGCTGAATTATCATTTGTATGAATGTTGAAGCAGCAATTTCACATTGCATTATGTCAGTTAACATTCACTGTTATTAGCATTTAGCTTTAAATAAGTTCTCTGTTTTAACAAATGAGTGCGCTGAGCCTTTGAAATTAGATATCTTCATAAGGACATGAAAATGGAAAAAGGAATTTGCACCTTTCAGCAGTTCTCAAAATCTGCAAAATTAGACTGCACATAGCAAGCTTTTCCCAAAGTGACCTCACTCGCATGAACAATGAAATACCTCTCACTCTGCTTCAACAATGACATCCTAACAACAAGAATTAACATTTGTAGAGTCATCACTCATATAAAAAACACAAGCCTCAAAATAAGGGTTTATTCTCAGATTTGTACACAGGAGTGTCACAGCTTAGAGCAGAGCATATCATCTGAACATCAATGTGCCCAAATTTGGTTACAATTGAACTTTTGGATGTCTGTCTGTTCTGTTTATTTGGAGTGTAACAGGAAATACAAAAAAGCTGTGTCCCAAACAAAAAAAAAAAAAAGGTATGGAATCCAAGCATCCCTACCAGATGTCCCTTATCTAACACAAGGAGAGGACTCAGAGTCTGAGGTAATGAAACAAAGGCAGAGAATGTGGTGTTTTAAGTGCAGGGTATCATACATTTAGGAAAAGAAATGCTAAATTCCTGAAGCCAAGAGGATACAGCATCCCATATATTTCCATATGCAAGTATTCACAAGGAAAACACTACATATTTTGCACTGGGGAATAAAAGACAAGAAGACTGCAAAGGGCGGCAATATGAATTCCCATGATTACCATTTCTGATTTAAGGCTTAGTTTCCAGACAGGGTTAGGATTTAGATTACACTAAATCGGGGTTAAATTGGGGTTTGCCAAGAATCAAGATTAGGGAAAAAAAAAAAAAAAAAGCGTGCCTGTTCTATCTAGTCAATATTTTAAACATACTAATATTTGTGCTTTTACATCCTCCTTACTTTTATTTGAAAAATAAAGGAGAAAGTACAACAGCAGTGCAATGCAGGCAGTCTTTGTTTTAAGCTTTACTTTTTCACATCACATACAGCTTTATGGTGAGGTAAATAATGAGATGAGCAGCAGGTTCATATGTACACCAGAGCACACTTTTCAAGTTAGTAGCCTGAATATACTGACTGGTCCAGAACACATAAAAGCATTCTTTTCCTTTTCTTCCTCTCCTTTCTACTCATTAGTACCCTGTGTTAAAATATTCATACTAGTAAATACATATGACACTTTCTATAAGTAGTTACCTCGTACTCACTCTTAAGTATAAATCAATAAATCATCGCAATCAAGTTCCAGCATCTCAGTTCGAGAATGTGGTAGAAGCATCTTGTTTTCTTGCTTTCAAAAGAGCAAGAGAGAGAAGAGGAAATAAGAGCAGTCTGTCAAAGGAATTCTCAGACTATATAGCCTGCCTCTCCCTCCTTCCTCCTCATGGCCATTTCTGTTACTGATGTTACATAGCTTTCAAGGAATTATTTCCTCAATGTCCTAATCTTCCTCAATGTTTTTTAATGCAGCCTACTTACTCTGTAGCCCAAACTGTCTACTATAAACTACACTAACTGCATTAATGTCACAGCTGCAGAATTTAAGAACCTGACAAAGGAACTTGTCAAAACCATTAACTTTGTTGAAGTATTGCTTTTTAAGGAGAATAACACTATTTTCTGTATTTCTAGATTGGCATCAAACTTGTACATTTTAGAAAGAGAAACGGGATATTTTCACTTCGGTAAGTGGTTAGAAGGGTGCTCCAAAAGACCTACTGTTTGGGTCCTTAAAAGAAGAAAACAAGGAATAAGGATTACAAAATTGAATCCCTTGAGTTCTAACAAGAGATGTTTCATTCAGGATGTTAAAAGCACTTCTGGTGCAGTGAATTAAACAGTAAAGTAACGTCTATGCATTTCAACTGCTTTTCTCGTGCCCACCCCAACAATGCATCCCTACAGATGTAACAATTTGAATGTTACTGCATCATTCCAATAAATGGCAAACCTAAGCAGGAAAAAACCCAATGAAAGTCCTATTATTGCTGAAGAGACAGACAAAAAAGAGATATGTTGTCAGAACAGAAAATGAACTCTGGAAAAACTCAAAGAAGATATCCCTTGAAAGTCAGTACTACTCAGTGTTTTAAGTAATGTTACTCGTACAAAATATGAACCATTTTTCTACATTTCATCTTCATTGGTCTGAACAGCATGCTTACAACATTCATAACACTTAGATGATTACAGACAGGTGACTGTAAAAAAGCAATAGACACAGTAGCTTCCCATTTTTATGGTTTTTTTGCTTGCTTTATTTTAAGTCTTTCCTCCAGTATGAACATGTGTCTATCAAATAAGAAAATGCTGGAAGATGTAACACACAAAACAACGCCTTGTATCATGTACTCCTAATATTTATAAGCAAAAGACAGAAACCAAAGTGCTGGTAAATTTTAAAACACATGGCATCTTTGAACCTGCATGAACCTTTAACAAGAAAGTAGTTGCTTTATGACTAGATGGTGCAATTCCTCTCTGATTGCTTGGCTATGCAGGGAATGGGTGTGCTCTAGACTTCACTCTTCATATGCTTGAATATGAGGGAGGAATCTCTCTCACTACCTGTGCGTGTCACCACCTTTGGCAACATTCCCTTTCTCTCACAGATATTGAGAAGATACCTATCTTCTAACAGGGATCTGTTAGCAGAGAAGAACAGATGTCGGAAAAAGAAGAGAGAGGAGTAGGTATGAATTGCTTTTTTTGTTTGGGGTGAGTTTCACCACTTAAAATAAGTTCTTTGTCCAGACAAGGATACTACAGGGGGAAAACACCATTGACTTCTGTTCTGGAATGATACAGAAGGGTTTTCTCTCTAGCAGAGGACACACACTGCTTAAAACACAACTCTTCATAGTCCTCCGGCAAGTTCAATAACCACTGCTGATAAAAAACCTCTAATGAGCATGGAGTCACATGGAACTTCGTATTAACACTTTATAGTATACATGTGGCTAAGGCAGTGGGCATTTCAAGGTTTTAATCGCATAAAGACTCAAAGATTCATGATGTCAAAGGTTCATTTTGTCCCCCAGATCCAATGTTTAGAGCTGTCTGTGGCCTGTGACTGAGTCCTACCTGAAATTTTGCTGCTCCCCTAAGATGAAGTAAGTGGGAATAGTCCATGATTGAACATGCTTCACGATATAACAGTGAGTGCTGCTATTAGAGATGATAGATAATGTCTGTACTCTGAGTTATTGTGTGGAAGAAAATGCTCAACACCCCAGCATGCTTTGAAGCATGGCAGAGGCCCTGCCTTGAGCTTGCACAGAGGTGATGCAAGGCAGCGCTCGCTCTCATCTAGAGGGAACTTGCTCCTGTCCTGTGCTCCTCCAACACATTTTTCACAATAATATTCATATGGCCTTGAAAGAGGTATTGTGAATCCCTGTGAGTTGAATGGAGCATACTCAAGCAGGCTTTCTGGAAGACTGAAGGAAAGAGATTACTTTAAACATGACACTTCCACATTTGTCTAGCAACAGCAGCTAATATTTCTCATGGAACTGTAAATGAGGAGTGATGTGGGAATTCATTCATAAGATGTTGAACATAGAACAATACCAGATTTACTCAGCTTTGCTATAACTCTTGCTGCAAGTTACTTGACTAATTCCACCACAAATTATATTGTCAGTAATTTGAAATAGGATCTTGGCTGGGCATAGGAACACAGGAAAAAAAAAAGTGTTGTTTTTTTTTTTTTTAAAACTCCTTTACATCCTTAGATTAAGGTTCACACCTCTAAGCACATAATTATTTTAACTGCTTTTTCATTATTTTAAATAATTATGAAATTCATTGCTACCTCTAAAAAAGGTAATGAAATCAAAATGCACAATGGGTAGTGTAAATTGAAATTTATTAGTCTACAGTCTGAGTGATTATATTTACATTATAAATAAAAATGTAGTCCATAATATTTTTAAACATTTGCACAGTAAATATTAAACTGATTTTATGTATAGTAGAGGCAAGCTTTTTGTTTTCATAGTTTCTGTTTAAGATAATTTTCTCACCAACTTCTATATATCTGATCAAAGATCATCAATCATTACTGATCTTTTTAAGTTTATGAGCCTTGGTTATTTCTTGTTGATTTTGTTTTGGTTTGTTTTAATTTTTTGGAGAAGAAATTTCTGCAAATCAAAATGTTAATTAGTCAACAAAAACCAGTGATGCTTCAGTTCCAGTGGAATACTTCACTAGCGTGGACATAAAAAAGCAGCTGTTCTGTGTAGCTGGAAGTCATGGACCTAAATGAAGGCTGGGATAATGTTTGGATAGTCCCGAGTGATTGCCAGAAGGGCTGAGAGTCATCATGTCGGACGAGGCAGGGGTGAGTGGGGGAAGTGCAACAGAGAAAGAATAGAAAAAAGTTTAATGTTATGTCAGTTACTTGCAAATTCATCACAAACTGTTTTGTGAAGACTGGTTAATGAAGTCAAACAGCTGTGGAGAGCCAGTTTCTGCCTTTGAGCAGACATAGTGTGACAGAGTAAGCTTAGCATAGCACTGTATATGTCAAGCACATCAAAATCAGCGTAACCACCAAAAAACCTCCACATCAACTTTGTCAACAGACTTAACACATGGTAAGTTGCATGAAAAAGGTACAAATGAAGAATACAAAATGCTTGGTAACAGAAGATGTGAATCTGTCCAGTGGTGAATCAAAACTTAGTGAAAGGCCCTACGCTACAGAAGCAATGCAGGCAATTGACTGAGAGGGCCAGGGTTATATATGATTTCAACAATGGAACTGTTTCTCTTTGGATTTATTAGCAGTAACATCTGTCATCCATTTTACAACAATACAAAACTCATTTCTTTTAGAGAAAAGAGATTGAATTATTTTTCCTGTAGGCTGGAGAGACAGGCATGAAGATTATTATATGCACCCTTTAGATGCAATTGGGAAGAGGTCAGATGTTACAGTAATTGAGAAATAACTTCTACCACTAAACAAATACATAGCAATAAATCTCAGACCACACAAAAGTATTTCAGTATTCCAGTATTTTTTGTACCTGAAGAAAAATTAAAAATCAATCTGCGCATGCTAAATAACTTTCTGCTTTTATTTTATTATGGCACTCTGCTTTGAGTAAGTGATACAACAAGCTGCTCCATTAAATGAAATGTAAGAAGGATTCTAAAAAGAAGGGTTAGTTGGTTTTGATTTTTCTGTTACGTCCAGCTCTTCTGGCATATGAGGAAAATATCTTGCTAATATATAGGTAGCTTTTTGTGTGCGTTTCCTTGCTTGAAATATTGCAGTTATGGAAAAGTTTTGTCTAAACTATTTATTCTGATGCATCCCGATGTTGATTCTTATTGATTTTTAACCTTTAATATGACACATTTAAGCCTTCATGACCTATAGTAGGTATATGTCCATAAACACTGTTATCTCCAAAGCCCCATCTTAACATCTTAGTGTTCTTTAAAAACCCAGTAACGACTTCAAAGACCACCAGCAAGAGCTTTGAGAAAAAACAGTCTCTTGAATTTTGGTCCTAAAATGTCTATGCTTCTAGAAAGCAACTCTATGCTTCTACAAAGAAAGAGAAAAACTCTTTCTCTATAATCAATTAGGCCAAAATTTTCTAATTCTCTAACTCTCTGTCATTTAGCAGCTGGCTTTGCACAAAAGTCGGCATCAAGGAGATGACAGCTGCAGAAACACATCGAAGTTCTTGCCTGAACACACTGAAAATCTTCCTCTGCACTAAAATGTCTGAAAGATCTTGGAAACTATCAGCAAGTACCTCACAAATCTCCATGGGTGTTGCTGAACATGCTTAGCAGCTCAGACAGGAAGTGAGACTATGTGAGCTTCTATTACTACCTTTATTATTCAAAAGAGAAACAAAACAATGTTCTTGGAAGATAATGTCCTGCTGAAGCCTTCAAAGACTGACAACATTCTTAAATGTTTCTATCAGTTTTAAAGAAGCTTAACAGAAACACCTTTCTCACAGATAAAAATCTAAAAAAATACTCCCAAAAACGTAATGACTATCACGTAGAACTCTTATTTTGTGCTTAAATTTGGACACGTAGTATTTTATTCCAGTAAAGGAGATAAAAATTCCTCAGAAAATATCTTATTCTACATGAAATCCAAAAATACAACCAACGATCAGCTGTAAGTTATTGCTTCCTGTTTCAAACTTAATGTAGGACATCAGAAACTATCAAGGGTTTAAAAGTTAGGATACACCACCTACAATTTTGAGGACTATTTTTCTAACGATCCTGTGTCAGGAAAAAGTGTATATTGGGAAAACATGTAGTAATGCTAAATTAACTGACACACAACATATGCAAGGCCAATGTGTAACAGTGTAAATTATGTGATTTCTTCTGAGTATGCTGGATTAGCTACAGAAGGCTTCTGAGAGCTTATTCTTTCCTACCTTTTTCACTATGAGGTAAAAGTTCTTTCCAATTAGGGTAAAAAAAAATTAAATAGGTATTATTAGTGTAACATGATTTCACAAAATTTTTCAGAAATGGATAAGCAGATTTATCCATTATAGTGAAAATAGGTACAGTTTGATCTTCGTAACGCCATAAAATTAGATTTTTTAAAATTTCATAATTAATTTCTTATTTTCTACAGTATTTAGTAATATTTGAACCACTGCACATTGAAAAAGATTACTCAAAATCCATTTTCAACATTCTGTAACATCACATAATAGTAAAAATTATAGAAAAAGCCCCCCATATTTCTTAAATCTAGGTATTCTGTTCAAAATAATCATACGCAGAAAATTATTTCTCTATTGTCTTCCAATGGCTTTAAAAGTTTTTCATTACGTAATTTGTCTAACTTAAAGTTACTGAGTAGTCTCATTGAGGAAACTGTCTGTAATGGAACTATTTACATACCTAAGCATGTTGCCAAAACAACTGTCACATTTTCTAAATTCACTGCCATTTTATTTCGTAAGTTTTGGCATCTCATGTTTTCTTCCTACTCCAAAGCAAACGAGATAATTTAGAAATTTTCCCACACACATGACAAATATTACATTCTTTTTCTCTGTAGGTCAAGTCAACTTGCATATCACTTGTCGTCTGCCTGAGATTCATAAAGTACTGTTTAGATTTCACACTGAGTAAAATAAAAATTTAGACAGGCATTCTCAAGAATACTTCATTTTACCACGATATTAGGAATAGGTCTTATGCTAAGCAAACACAGCATTGCAGAAAAATAAATTATTATTTTCCTATATCATGGAAAGAACAAGGAAGCCACTCAGCATTTGTTCTTATCACTAGCCATCAAACTTCTTACGGCCTGAACAAGCAGTCTTTTTATGCGAGCAACACTGAAAATTAGTTACTAGAAAACCAAGATAAAAGAGCAAAAAGTAATTTCCAAGTTGCTATTTTGGCAATGCAGGTAAACTAACATACACACATGCAGTAATTGATTGAAAGTCCCATGGGATTTTACCACCATTCATGGCTAATAACTGTGGTTTAGATCAAAATAGTATGCTGAGGCAAACAGCACTGAGCTTTTAGCACTGTACCAAAGTACCGCGTATTAGCTAAATGGTAAAATTACCAATTACCACTACCACTTGTTGTAGCAGCTACATGTTGATAGGCCTACTATTTAGAGATTATAAGACTGAAAGCTCACAGCTGGAGGTTGTAGGGAAGTAAGGAAACAACTACATTCTCAGTCAGTATGAGATATTTGTTTAATAATTATTACAATAAAACAAGTATGTTTTCTATTCTCTTGATGTGTATATAATACAAATTAACAGGAGAAGAAGCAAGAAAAAGAACAGATGCCATAAAACCTAGAATTCATATTTAGCACATGTATTGCAGGCAAAACCACCACAGTATCCCACAGAATGATCTAGAAATTGAATAGCACCTTTATTTGTATTATTAGAAGTGTTGAACAGAGACATTCATTTTATATTGATTTTATTTTACTATATCCTTAGTATTTTAAGGGATTTCCATTGTTCCATCTGCACATAAATTTATGTTGTAGTAAGGTTCCAGTTTGTCTTTCTACATTTTTCTCTACCAGTAGTGTAACAATTTATGTTTACTTCTTTAAGACTATGGAGATGAATGCTCATAAGATACTTACTGAGTTTTAAGCTTTAGTCTTTGGTATTTTTACTCTAGAGACAGGTACCTATTAAAACCTTTTTTCCTTTTTCTTTCCCTCCCAATTTCCTTTCAGCAGAGAAGTCTTTCAGCCAGTGTTTTAGTCTTCTGTTCAAAACCACTTCCCTAGAGAGTTGTAACTACTTGTCAATCTCCCAAAAGCAAAGATAAGGATTTAAAGCACTCCTTTCATTTTAGCTGCAAAGTTAACTCCTTGTTCCCCTCCTGTTGTTAAACTCACTTTAAATTGCTGATGCTCTCGCCTTTGGTTAATTGCCTAGAGCCATGGCATCTGTAAGGCAGAGCTGGTACAAACAGTGCCAGTGAAGTACACCTCCCATTCAGCTACACAGTGCTGGCACACACTTTATGCCAGAATGCTGTAGTGCAGGGTCTGAAGTCAGTCCATGTACTGCCTGTGGCTAACACCAGAGGAATCTAAAATTTAGGAAGATTTTATTGCAGGTTGTGAAGTTATGGTGTGGATGGATTGCTTTATCTCCAAGATGACAGCTGCCCCAGCTCTGGTATTGCTTTATCACGCCAGATAAACACTCTACTCGCAGCACTGAGTACTAGAAGACCAGTAAATGAGATTTGGTAACAGTACTTACCTGAATGTGACAATTTACTTTTCTAATTCGTAGCCTACCATTTATGACGAAACTCCCACATCTGAAGTTGTTTAAGAGATGTTTGCATGTGTACTGCTTTGCAAGATGTATGTACAGAAAACAATCATGATAACTCGCTGCTTTCTGCCTTTTGTAAGATGCTCTTCATAGTGAAAGGGACAGCTAAGTTCACTCATAATTTGGTGGGAGTGTGCCAGCCTACTACAACATACAGGGTAAAAGACTGTGGGTAAAACTCCCAGAAGAATTTTAGCATGCAGTTCTGAAAGAAATGCTAGAGATACAACATCTGCAATATGACTATGCATGTGCGATACTTGCACTCAGACTCAAAGCAGCATAATGATCACATCTGCATGCAAACTCCAAAATTTAAATGTGATCAAGACATATGTGGTACTTAAAAACTGGAAAACAAGCCTCAGTTTCTTTCTGAGCAGTGAATGCAATAATCACTCCACAGATATTAACAGTCATTTCATGCTTTCCAGATTGAGTAATGCCATATTTTATTCTGTTTTTTCTTATTGACTTAAAAAAAAAATCTAGCTCATACTAGAATATTAAGAGCAAGTGACAGTATATATTTCTTTTTGTCTACCAACGAAACTACTAAGTGCCAAGCAGTCATGTTTTATTTCAGGATTATTAATGAACAACTTTGTAATGCTGTTAAGATTGAGTCATAGAAATTAAGAATTTCCTTAAATCCTATTCTACCATTTCTAGAATTATTTCTTAACTTCATTTTTACCCAAGTGAGCATCAAATCTTGTGGGAAATGCAAAATATTTTTAAAAAATAGCAAAGAAATGTTTGGATACATCTAAGCATGGATTCCAGCTTGTGAACTTGAAACCCATATAGGACGAGAATAAAGAAATGCATATAATACTCTGAAGCCCTATAGAGGAGTCTACAGAGGCCTTAGTAAATACTTTTAGAATGTTAGCAATTCATTTTGGCTAATGGCAAATTCGTTTTACTTTTTTTAATCATTTCTACAGAGAAACAGGTTATTCTTAAAACCACATCAGAGATTTAAAAAAAAATATAGAAAGCAAAAATTTTATCCTAGAAACACATAACACTTGAAGCTGCCTTCAGAGAGTCAATATTTCATTTCTATGTTTTAACGAAGAAAGCTGGAAGGACTGATTATACATTTTGTAGTGAACAAAATTATTAGAAAGAAAAGGCTTCTTTACGAGGCACGCAGCCAGGACACTCCAAGTTACACACATATCAGCTTCATGTGTTCTGCTGTTGTGATACAAGTAACTGAACGATGCTGGGTTTGGGAAGCAATATTCAGATTATACAAGACAATTTGAGCTTCGGAACAGCATGGGTCTGAGACAAGGATGTCTGCTTCTGTATTTCTTACTCATATTAAGTAGCATCTTTAGAAGCTCTGTAGACTTCTATGGGACTGTCGTAAAGTCTAATATCTATGAGAAAATACTATTTCAATAAGCAAATGACCAATAATGAATCATATCCTGATACAAGTTTAAAAATAGTGGGTACAACTCTGCAACACAATCTGAATTTGTAGCAAAAGACAGTTTGTGCACTATGGAATGATCTTAGAATCTAGCAAGCAGCTCTGCAGTTCATTTTCAGAGCCAGCTGGTCTTTCACAAAAAATGGTTCCATGTTCTTTATGTAATTGTTACTCATACACATGGAATAAATCTGTTCTGCCCAAGGTTTTCACTCAAATCACCACTTCAGTATCTCTCAACAATATCATCTTTCAAAATATCAAAGGACAGAAGAACTGAAGAACCTCAATTTGTCCCAAGATACAGACACTGACAACAAAAGGCAATGTAATTGGAAAGTAAGAACCCTTGAATTTCTCAGCACTCCCTAACTCTTTCTCAATGCTTGGAAACTCTTGAGATACCGGAACTCACACTGTTCAACTGCTATAAAACCCTCTACTGTTCTTGACAATTCACTCAACTGGACACCACACCAGCAATCTGGAACTAAGTTACCCATTCTCAGAGATGCTAGAAAACATGTTTCAGTAACTCATGTTGCCAAATTTACCATAAACTTTTGGGCATATGGATTTCAGAGGTAGCCCTATATCCACATGGTCAAAGGTAATATAATTTCACTTTGATGATGCCAAGAGGTTACTGCTCAAAAGAAGTACATATGTCTTGTGGTCTGGCTACAGAATCAATGTTTTTCTTCCTGCTGGGTGTAGGAAAGACATCTCTGCTGGGGAAGGAGGTGAACTGCCCAAGACTGACTTTGCATATTTCTTAAATAGCTCCAATTTTTTGGTTAAGTTTAATACACGCCTTTATTCTCCAGTAATATCTCATTCCCGCTTTTGAAGGAATTTCAGTAGAAAAACTCTGAACTGAGTTCTAATGTTTTTAAGGGTCAGAGCTTCAGACTTTATACTGAAGATCTTGTTTTGACGGCCGTGCCACTAGATTTTTTTCTATATACACACAAATCCGTATAATAAAACATCTTCTAACCAAAACCCTCTACAGAAGACAGTATGGTGCTTCTCATCTCACTAAAAAGAGAACAAAAATAATCCAAAGTTTTCATTAATTTAGAAAATAATCTAATGTGGTTGAGGACTGCAATTTTGAGCATAAGAAAGCAGCACACAAACATATTCACAAGAATAAATAAAACAGGCCAGTGTTACAGTTTTCCTTCCCTTTATATATTATCCCATGCACAGAATAATTAATTGGTAATATGCTTCCAGTTTTATAATAACACGGTATTTCAAAACTGAAGCAATTCATTACAATGTCTGTGCAGTGTCTAGCTCAGCACATTTAACCTCTCTGATTATATCTTTAGTGAGAACTTCTCTTCAATTATCAGTATTATTCATCCTCTGTAGATTCTTTAGCAGACTGTGTGAATTAAATCAGAATCTCTACATTCCCCTGTATGATTAAATTTAAGCACGTTCTGATTTTATCCTTATTATGGTTCAAGCTGATCTCACTACTCACAATAGCGATCATGATTTTTAAGTTTGAAAATGCTATGAAAGCTAACTGTGTATCATGTTTTACAATCAGCTGTTTTAAGAGATTGTGAGACATTCAAATTCAATCCTGAATCAGTGGGTACACTGATAGGCACAATACAGAGAGAAGAGATGTTACTACAAAGAATCTACTATAAAAGTAGAGTTTACTATAAAATTTAGCATCTACTAAAAAGTTAGAATGTTTTATCAGTAACAATGAAAATAAAATATTTTGGTTTTCACAGTCGAAATACTTAAATGCACTTCACCTCTCCACAAGGTGACCACATACTTTGTTACATATTTGCATAAAAGGTTTTACAAATTCATTTTCATATATGAGATTTTAAATTACTTGTCTGCATTTTTTGTTGAGTAGGTGAAAGAGATTTTCTGTCTCTAGTGTCTGAAAAGGAGAAAATAAAATGGCAGCTGTTCGGAAAATATGCAGAAGGAATACAGCAGGGTTCCTCCATAACCATGGGTGACCTGAAAAAAATCTGTCAGGACAGATTTGTTTTCCCATTTTTCCTATGAGAAGCTACATTACAAAAAAATACACCAAAATCTTCGCATGGATTATCATGTTATAATAACGGTAAGGAAGTCAAATAGAAGTTTACAGTGGACTTTCTTAACAAAAGAAAAGGAGTAGTGGATTTTTCAGCTAAACAGAAAGTCATCAGGTCACAGTATGTATTTGCTTTCTGTATTGCTCGGGGAATACCAAATCAAGTCTCTTTTTTATTGCAAGATGCTGAAAAGGTAAACAGAGTTCAGAAAATAGCAACAAAATTTAGGAAACACCTGAGTAAAGTAATTCATTGTGCAAGCTTGGAAGATTAATGTTAGAGCTCTCTTAGAAAATAGTTATAATAAATAGCAGTTCGGGAGAAGCAGGATGAGCACAAAAGTAGGGCAGGTGTGGGATGACAGAGTCTGACAGCCAGTCACAAGCAACATCAAGAAGTACCTTAAGTGAGGAAACATACTCTTCTTACCAAGTCTAATTTAATTCAAGGAAGTGTGTGTATACATTACATATGTATGTATTATATACATATATTGCATGTATTACACGTGTATAATACATATTAAGAAAAGGTGCAACATAACCATTATTTACTTAGTGGTACTGTATATAAGAAAGATTTAAATATGGGCAATAAATGATAAATACTTCACCAAACTGCAGAGGCCTGGCTAGATTCAGGAATTGTCTACCCTTGGAGCTGATGAATGTGATTTACCTGCATGAACAGGCCCTAGATTTGCATTTTGATGTTTCAGGATATTCTGTGATTTTGAGTCAAAATATGCACATTCCTAATATATCTGTAGCTGACACCAACTTTCCCCTCCTCATCCCCAAATCTTCTTTTAAATTACCATTTGAAAGGGTCTCACGAATTAATTTTTTTAGTCTGGGGGTTTACTTTCATTTAGACAACTACTTTTGCATTGTGTTAATGAGTACTTGTAATAGCACATAATGTGAGCAACTCAGTGGTCAGGACAAGTTGATTTCAATGCTGATGTCATATAATGCTTTCTGGGCCATGAAACTGGATGTTTATATGCAGTGAGTGTTTCATATCTAGATTAATAGCTGCATTTTCTCTAGCAGCTTCTATCTATTCCATCGTTAAGGTTTTGTGGCAAGAACAGTATCACCACATAGACTTGTAGAGCATCCAGCACAATGCTGCTTCAATTTTGATTGGACACATAGAAAGCTATTGTAATACAAATACAGTATTTGTTGATTGGAAGATTAGATAAATATATGAAAGCTGATGAGACCGTATTATTCTCTACAGAGATTTTGAATCTACTGTTCTGTTCTTTTTAAAAAACCTGAGTGATGTTCGTGACAATGGAACATTTTCATTCATTCCACAGTGGAGCAAATGCAAAATAATGACTTAATATATGATAAGAGTATGGCCACTGAGAATAGGTCTATTTTGGTAAATAAATTACTTTGAGCTATCACATGCCCCAAAGTAAATCGACAGCTGCAACAGTTTTCAGGAAGCCATTAGTGTGCAAAGATAAAATGATGTACTTTTGCAGAGACAAAAGGCTGCTACAACAGCCAAACCAGTTGACTTGTTAAAATTCAAGACTTTATGCAGACTGCTAGAAAAACCGTTTAACGTTACCTTTCAAACAGAGAGATGAGAATCTGACACAATTTAAATGGCTATTTCTGGGCTGTCAATCAGAGCAAGCCAAGAGATGAACACTGTAACTGCAAGTTATTGTGAACTTGCCCATGTAGACATAGAAATTAGACTGCTACAGTACTCCAAGATTGGGATTACAGAAATACAAGAAAGAAAAGAAAAAAAAAAAAAACAGGACATCAGTGGATCAAACAACAGGTCATAAAAAAACCAAAATGTATCTGTCAATTTATTCATTTGTTTTCACTATGAATGATTAAATAAAACACAATTATCTATTGAACAATGGCCTTCAAAGCAAGAAAATGAAAATCATCAACATTTGCCTTCAAAAGTCTAATTGTGCTTCATGTCTTGTCTTAGAGAAACTAACATAAATATTGCTGTTAATAATGTTTGGCCAAGAAGCATTGCTCTTCAGTAGGATGAGATGCAGAATATTTTTATTAAAAGGAAAATTATATCACAATAATATCTTGTCTATTTGTTTTGAGAAGCATCCTTGGAGATCGGAAGACTGAATTTCAATTAAGTTACACTTTTGATGCTCTGTAGACATAATCAAACGTAGCTGACTTTTATTTGGAAAGAAAATATTCTTTCATGTACAGATTTGAAAATGTTCATGATCATACAAAATGAAAAAACAACTGGCAATGGGAAACACCAGCTAGGTCAATAATCTGCTTAATTTAGGATTCTTCCCAATGATCCATTTTAACTTCTGGTTTTTTTCTTGTCACATTATTACTATTTTTGGCCTATGACCCCACATATATTGTGTACTCCTTCAAACATCCCCATCCCGAATCTTAGTGATGCATATCCCCTATGTTTTCTATAATGATTCTTATCATACTTTTCAAATTAATGAACACTGAGTGTACAAGCATTTTTAACTAGCAACAAACTCTATTCTGTTTTGGCTGATGTGCTTTGTTGCATCTTCACAGCTCTTATGACATGGGAATTAATAGGAAAGGTTAGACAAGGAATGTTGCTGCATTTTCACAGTCTAAAAACTCTGTTAAGCAATCTGTTGACTCTTTTGCTTCTATTTAATTTGCTTTAGAATAATTAAACTGTGATATGTCTTTTTAGAATAACATTGTGAAGGGGATGCTTAAAAGATGTAGATTTAGACTTAATTCTAAAATAGAAGGTACATACTATGATGAAAGTATGAACCACAAAATTAACACTGAAATCTCATTAATAGGAGTTTTGATAAACGAAAATTATCCAAAAAGAATGAAAACAAAAAAAATTCGCTATTTCGAAGTCAGTTTATAAAAACAATTCATCTGTAATATAGGTCTGCCTGTTATCACCATCCCATTTATTTCTTGAATAGTAAGTTGTTATACAAGTTTCACCCTTCTTCCTTCCTTGAAAAGCTAACATCTCACATGAATGTCATCACTTTGTTGATTCTTTGTGTGTGTTACGTATTCTGCTTTAGCTAGTTAAATAAAAAGCTATTTTTGACCCATGAACTGACCTTTCAAAATTCACATGTTTGGCATAAAATTCAGCAGAGTTAAAATGGACAGTAATCTATTTGGGAAAACATTGCATTTACTTCTAATTCTTTTCATTACAAGTTTACATACAATTCAGTCTGATCCATGAGCTTGCTAAGCTGCATTTTTTCCACCCCTATCCTACGTGTTACTTAAAATATTAGGGAACTAAGGTTTTCAGAAAATCATCAGTTCTAGGTGGTGCAGTTATAGGTGAAGAACTGACAACACAGTAGATCTGAACGCTAGGAGGGTCAAAGTAATATGGAGTTTGGATGACTGTTGAAACAGAAAATAAGAATTGTTAATAATAACAAAAGTGTATCCATAATAATACTGATTTTAGTATTTTAGTACTTATTAATCTTTGTTCAAAGACACAGATCCAACTGGTGATGTGTTGAGTTACACAGTACAACCAAATAGTTCTCTCCTCTTCTGATGGGCATTAAGACAGTACTTTCCTTGCTTCATCTTGAGGAAAAAAAAATGTACACTACATCTGTCCTTTTGCTGAAGAGGACTGTACGTAACACCATCACTAAATATCACTCAGAGACCTGTTATGGGAATTGAACTTACAATAGAATGATCTGTTGAGAAATGTGGTAATACCTGAGGCAACAAAGCAGTGCAGGACAGGTTTCAAAACCACAACTAGTGCGTTTCAAAAGTTTTGCCAGGGTATCACAGAAAAATCACATCCTAACACGGAGACCTCTAAACAGAAAATTCTCTAAAAAGGCTGGGTTTTTTGCTAATCGTATGTTTCAAATGTAAAACTATAGGTATACATACGTTTGTAGTGAGTGATTAATGTTAATTTGGATAATGGTCTCTACAACATTCCACAAAGAAACAGCATAATATATTGATTTATTTTCTGTTGTTCCATGTCAGTATCAAGGGATCCATGTGGAAAGCAGATATAAGGTCACAGCACCATTCTCACTTCTCAGTAGTTTTCATTAGCCATGCAGAAGTAATTTTTATTTTTATTCAGGTAACCAGTGGATAGCCGAGGACCAGCCAGATCTTTATAAGATTTATGTCAGTGAGGCAACAGAAGCAGCAGCAGTGGTGACTAAGGTTAAGTCTGGGGGTGACTGTTGGACTGTGCTGTACAAAGGAATTCCTGAGCTCAGGGACACCCAGTCAGCATCCCCAAGTCCCTGGAGGACCTGGGAGCTCTTGCAAGCCAGTCAAGAATGGACAGGGTTTTGTCAGGAGCATCCACAGGAGATTCAAACAACTCCAAGAAGCGCAAGCGGGCAGGAGTGCAGTGAAGAGAGAAGGCAGACAGGGTGTGGCATGGCAGAAAGGTGTGGCACAGCAGTTTGCAAAGCAGTTCGCAAAGGCAGGCCACAGAACATAGGGAGTGAGTCAACATCCACCAAACTAGAAGAGGACTAACTGTGGTTTCCACTCAGCCAAAAGCCACTGTCAGAAGGAACACAGTGACCCAGACAAACCTCACACATCAACACACGGCTGTCAACATCTCCAGCTGCAGGGACTGCCCGAGCTTGTCACGGATGCCAGAGGGCAGTGGAGATGATACCTGAATCGTGAACAAGTGGATGATCTGCTCAGCTTGGTGGCAGAACTGAATGAAGAAGTGGAGAGGTCAAGGAGTATGAGGAAGTGTGAGGAGTAGTTCACTGAACTGTAAGAGATGTGTCCTGGTGGACTATCTCCAAGAACAGGAAGTCAAGCTGCAGGAGACAGTAAAAAGACTGAGAGATATCAAGGAGTCTGAGAGAGAGTTGGACAGTGGGTTCCAACCCCAGTGGTGGGGAACCACAGCCTGCTGAGGACAGGTCAAAGATTCACCCTCCAGTACACAGGGAGAGGAGGGAGGGAGGGAGTGCATTGACACAGGGGGTTGGGAAGTAGTGAAAAAAACAAAACAAAACCCAAAAACAACAAAAGGAAGAGGAAAGGAACAAATAAAAGGAAAGGCCTTCCTTCAAAGCCAGACATTTTCCCCCAGAAATGCTTTGTAGCTCTGCAGGCTAATGAGACAACATACCAAGCACACACCCAGACGAACAGTCAGAGCTAACCAGAGCGGCCAACCTGCTCCACAAGTAAAGCAATTAACCATTAGTTCAACCAAGAAAAGGCAGCGTGTGATAGTCGTGTAGTATGAAACTCTGCCTGGGCAATGATGAGGAGACAGCTGAGAGCTTTTGGGTCAAAATTAAAGGGAGGACAGGGGATGTTATAGTGAGCTACTCGATCAGGACCATGTTCTGGATGAAGCCCCTTACAGGCAGATAGCAGTGACCTCATGCTCAGAAGCCCTGGTCCCCACAGGGGATTTTCAACCACCCTGCTATCTGCTGGAGGGACCACACAACAGGGAACAAGCCATCCCTGAGGTTCCTTGAATATATCAACAACTTCCTTACACAAGCCATTGAGGAGCCAACAAAGAAAGGTGTCATGATGGACCATGAACCCACCAACAGGAAGGAGCTGGTGGAATACAGTGCTCCAAGGCAGCTTTGGCTGCAGTGACCAGGAGATGGTGGAGTTCGAGATCCTCAGGGCAGTGAGGAGGACATGCAGCAAGCTCACTGAAAGCTCTCTGCCCTGGACTTTAGGAGAGCAAACTTTGGCCTCTTCAAGGACCTAACTGGCAGGCTCCCATGAGACAGAGCTGTATAGAGCAGAGAGGGCCAAGAATGGTGGCTGATACTCAAGGATCACATCCTCCAAGCTCAGGAGCGATGCATCTTGACAAGAAGGAAATTGGACAAAAATGCCAGGAGGCCTCCATGGATGGATAAGAAGCTGCTCAGCAAAGTCAGAGCAAGAAATGATGTTTTTAGAAAGTTGAAAAACAGAGAGGTGGCTTCAGAGGAATAAAGGAACATTGTGTGGGAGCCTAGGGATTAGGTTAGGGAAGCCAAGGCCCAGTTAAAATTGAGTCTGGCCATGGATATCAAGGACGGCAGGATATATTGTAAACAAAAGGAAGACTAGAGATAGAGTGGAGTCTCTCTGAAATGGAACAGGAGACCTGGCTACCTGGGACAAAGAGAAGGCTGAGATTCTCAGCGACTTGTATGCCTTTGTACTCAATGGCAAGTGCTCCAGCCATGCTGCCCAAGATCAGAAAGAGACTGGGAGAGGGAAGACCCTGAGTCCACTGTAGGAGAAGATCAGGCTTATGATGATCTAATGAACCTGAACATGAACTCTGTGGCACCTGATGGGATTGATCTGTGGATCCTGAGGTAGCCAGCAAATGAAGTTGCTAAGACACTATCCATAATTTTAAAAAAAAATGGCAGCCAAGTGAAATTCCTGATGACTGGAAAAAGGGAAATATAAGCCCCATTTTTAAAAAGGACAAAGTGGAGGAGCCAAGGAACTACAGACCAGTCAGCCTCACATATGTGTAAGACAAGACCATGGAGCAGATTCTCCTGGAAATAGTGCTAAGGCGCGTGGAAAACTAACAGGTGATTGGTAACAGCCAACATGGCTTTACAAAGGGGAAGTCACCCCTGAAAAATGTGGTGACTTTCTATGACAGGGCTACAGCATCTAAGGATAAGGGCAGAACAACTGATATTTTCTACCTGGACTTATGCAAAGTGTTTGACACTGTCCCGCATGACATCCTTGTCTCGAAATGGGAGAGACATGGGTTTGATGGATGGATGACTCAGTGGATAAAGACCTGGCTGGATGGATGCACTCAGAGTTGTGGTCAACGGCTCACTGTCCACGGGGAGAGCAGTGGCGAGTGGTGTCCCTCAGGGGTCAGTACTGGGGCCAACACTGTTCAACATCTTGTAGGTGGCGTGGACAGTGGGATTAAGTGTACCCTCAGCACATTCACTGACAACAGCCTGTGTGGTGCAGCCGACACACTGGAGGAAGGGATGCCATCCAGAGGGACCTGGACAGGCTCGAGAGCTGGGCTCATGCAAACCTCATGACATTCAAGGAGGAGAAGCACAAGATTCTACACTTGGGTCATGGCAATCCCAGACACATCTACAGGCTGGGAGGAGAAGTGATTGAGAGCAGCCCTGTGGAGAAGGACTTGGGGGTGATGGTTGACGAAAAACTCAACATGAGCTGGCAATGTGCGCTCACAGCCCAGAAAGCCAAACATGTCCTGGGCTGCATCCAAAGCAGAGTGGCCAGCAGGGTGAGAGGGGATTCTGCTCTTGTGCATGTTGAAGGCTAGGCTGGATATGGCCTTGAGCAACCTGATCTACTGGAACGTGTCCCTGTTCATGGCAGGGGGTATTGGGTCTAGATGATTTTTAAGGTCCTTCTAACCCTTAACATTCTATGATTCATTTCATGATTCTATGATTTTAAATTTACTAGCTAGATTTTAATTTAGTAATAGCTAGTAATTATGTATTAAGAAATTATGTAAAAATACATTTTGTAAATCTCTACATGCCATCCGTTTTACAGAAAATAAAATGTTGATACAATGCAGTTTTATGATTCCCCAGTAATTACATGGGGGGTTAGTAGCAAGACTGACAATAAAATGCCAAAGCCCTAACTTTAAAAGATCTATGCTCTCATTAATGGAAAAATCCTTCCATTCATATATACACAATCCTACACTTACCCCTTTAAAAGTAAATAAATACTATCACTTTTGCTACTCGACAGTAGACTGTAGATTCAACATTCTGTTGCCCCTACTGTATCTGTCATGCATTTAAAGAAATTCAAGTTTTTCAGGTAAAATCAGAAACATATGCAGCACTAAAAGGGACTATTACTGGAACCGTCAGTTGCAAGTATCAGGCAAGATTGAATAAAATTTACTTTGTATCTGAAATGAAAATACTTGCTTGGCAGAAGGCTTACGCTATTCAGCATCTTACTGCATTGCTAAATCCTTCCCTCTAAAGTGCACCACAAACTTTAAAATCTGTTAAACTGCAACACCATGATGCGTGGCTGACACAGATAATAGCAACCCTGTGGGTGACAGCCAACTGACAGTCAATTGACTGCCGTCGCCCCACGGTGATGATTAACACAGGGGAACCAAACCGAAGTCCCCTCAAAATGTCTTTAGCTACACACAAACAAAATCACATTAAATTTTGCCAAGACCTGGGGCTCTAGAAATGTCTATAAAATGAATTATGAAATAATTCTCTTGATTTTATGCATAGCATTGAGTGACTGTAGCTAAAAAACACATTCTTTCAAGTACTTTGGTTCTAAGCCTGCAAAGCAGTGTCTGTTCTCTTTATTGGTGATGTCTCAAGAGCAGTAAAGTTTCTGCTAGTTAGTCCAGGCTCTTCCTTAATAAACAGTTGGCAACTACCATGAACTAAATTCCTCTGAATTTAACTGACCTGTTCCAGCTGTTTATTCCAGGTATATTTAATCACTTCTATTCAACCACAATTGTATTTAGTTTTTTGTACGTTTTGTATTTAATTTAATACTCTTTATTAGAAGGTGTGTTTTGAATCAGACTATGGTATTTGTATGGCATAAAGAAGTAAACCCATCTTGTCACATCTTTTGAGAATGTTACCATTCTGGGTGCAGGTAAGGCAACAGAGGAATAAATCTCTAATAAGGAATGAGTGAGTAGGTTTGTCTAAGAGTTAACAATATCCTCCATTGTTTGTAATATAGAAATGATATTTTGGTAAGGTATGTATCAGCAACCTGCTTTAGGAACTATCAATATCCCTTAAATGAAATAGTCAGAACAGGCTTCTTGTTTAATCTTGCTTACATTCTCAGTCTTGCCACTGACTTGTTCAACAAAAGACAAACTCTCACCATCCTAATTTCTCAGTTTTTCAGAGAGACAATACCCTTCACCTCAACATAGCACCTGAAAGACTGAAAAGTTACTGGAAAGGCTGTTTAGGTCATTGAAGAAGCCTCCAGTATGAAACTAATGCCCTAAAAGGAATTTTTCATTCCTCACATCAGTGTTCTCTATCCTGAGAGCTTTGTAACATTTCCCTGTCAGTGGGTCTTCAGTGCTGATCTGAGAAACCAGTGGATGAGACAGCGGTTTAGAGTGTATGTGCATGTGATTATCTGTCTCTTTGGAGAGATAGCTAACAAGAACTGGATTTGACATAGTTCTATCAAGACCGCAGCTTCTGTCAGGTGGATATCTGTCTGTTAGAAACTAATATGACAGTAATATGACTGGAAAATGAAGTACACACTGACTGTTGATCATTCAGTTCAACAGTTACACCCCGTCATCAAATTAATAGTAATTAGGACAAGCAGCTTTTGAAATTGATCTGTTCCCCACTTCCATTTTGTTACCAGGTTTTTCTACATCTTATGAGGAATTTGTTTCAATTCAATGTCAATGAAATTAGAACTTTTTCTCAGGTTTGGTGTTTTGTTCTTTTTAAGGCTGCATTAGAAATTTGGGATTGTACCGTAGTAATATTGACCTGAACCCCTGTTTAGCTTTACTAGCAATCACTGAAAAGTGATGAATACACTCAGAAAAAGTTCAGTCGAGATGACTGGATTTTATTTTGCCTGAATTTTGAACATTCTTAAGAGCACTGAAAGCATTCTCCTTCAAAAGGCAGCAACAGAAATTACACAATAGGAAAGACACCATGCTCTAGGGTATATTCAAACCTGCCTTATTTCCTCCCATTATTTTTTTTCTTCTCTTAGGGAAAAATGTCTACTTGTGATACACAACATAATCTTCACAGATTTCAGTACACCAAATGAAGGAAGAATTAGATTAATTAAATGTAAGTTAGTAGTGTAGTATTTGTAGTTGCAATTTCCTGGAAGCTTTTCCTTATTGCATTTATTTATAAATAGATCAGCTTTGTTTAATTAACATGATATTCCCACAAAGCAACACAGAATAGAGGCTTTACTCAGCTATGAATGTAGTTAATAAAGAAAGGTATTAATTAACAAGGTGAAGAATATTATTAGTTGATGAAGAAAGTAAGATGATTTACTAGATTACTCTTTGTATTAACATCTCTTAGACAGACTAGATGCCTTCATACTAACTACAGATTAAGTATACCTGTATTTTCTTTGCATCTGCAGACCAAGCTTTTGTGAGTGTGAGGGGAACACCTGAGATTTTACATTCAGTCGTGTCCCTGGCTAACTAGATGCAAAGAACAAGCATCCCTTAAGGTCTGCCTGCCAGTGGGGCTACCTGGACTCAGAACCTGGACTCCATATGAGAAGTACAAAGAATGTTCACGCATGTGTACACTTACAGCTATACACAGATAAATGCTTGCCATCTCCAATGGTTTCTGTATTCACTTTTCCCCTATGACTTCACAGTCATTGTTTTACTTTTGTTAAAATAAGGAGGCTTCATGTTAACTGTATGTTTCTACAACCCTGTTACACATACCAAACACTACAAAACTAATTCACTAACAAATTAAAAAAACCACTTTGAATGTTAGCCCCTAAAGATTTAAAGTTTGCTATACAACATGTGCAATGCTTTGTGCGTTAGCTGGAAGTAGAATAATAACAGTCATTTAACTGTTAAACTTAAGAGACAAGTAACCAATTTCCGACACTTTTTTCCTTTTTAGTTTTGCTATAATGATCATACCCACATCCAAAATGTGACAGGCAGAATTCCAGGTATTTTACAATACATTTCTGAATAAAACCTGACTATGATTAAAACACCCTGGACATTTCAAACCCTTTTAGGATGTGAATACCAGGAAACAATTTTTAAAGTGGCAGAGGGAAGTGGGTTCTGTTTTTTTTTTCTCTTCTTTCCAAATTGTCACTGACAAAAAAGGGGAAAATGAAACAATTTATTTTAAAGTTTATTTTACATAAAACAGAGTACTATGCATATTTATTTTCTTTACATAGAATGCAGCACATCCATGATCACTCAGAAGAATACTTTACTGGTCCCCTTTACTGTGAATATGCTTACAGCATCTTAACAGCATCTTAATTTACAGCAGCAAATTCAGCTGCACATTAAACAAGTGTGCATAAACCTGTGAGGGGTGCCTTTGTATCTTGATCTGTACTCTTTCAGAAGTCTGGTTGAATTCCCAGACAAGGATCTCTGGGAGAGAAAAGGACTGACAGCACAAGTGGCACATAAAAGCTGATAGCGGGTGAACAGGTAAACTATGCTCTAGAAAGTAGCGGCTGAAGATTTAAAAGAGCTGAAGGAGTTACTGAGCAATCCAGAGTACTGTATTTTCCTCTAACCCAACTAGTTCAGAGACATTTCATCAATTCTTTCATGACCCAGTACTGGCTTCAAACATTGTCTCTATGTAACTATAACGGAGGTGGACACACATCCCTGTGGAAACTCAGTTTCTGCTGAAGTCTGTATAAATCCTGGCTGAAAGCAAATACATGATCAAGTCTTAGCTAAGAAGTCTGAGCAGTCCCATGGAACAGCACCAGGCATTTAAGACAGGAAATCCGAAACCCAGCTGATACCTTAACTCAAAAGCGTAAGATAATGAAGTAGGAATTAATTCAGGGAAAGCCTATGACCTCTATTATACAGGAGACCAGAATAAATAGTCTTGCTAGTCCCTCATGGCTTTAAAAGCTATGAACTCAGGAGAACTGAGTCTCCGGATCTGCAACTGATTCACTGTACAACTGTATACTGCCTTTGCTGTTTCTCCATGTAAGAACATGCATTATACCTCGTGCTACTTTACAAAGATGCTGTTAATCAATGATGACATATTGTTCTACACAATTTTAAGTGAAAGATTTTTAAGTAAATAGTAAGAACAGTGCATTACCAAAAGACACTTCAAGAACATAAGTCACGTATGATAAAAGAAGAAATTTAACCGTAAACTCTTCCACTTTTTTACCAACTGTATTTTTTCCCACAGTAGGAAACTGGTAATGGGGAAACTCAATGGGAAGGCCTTCAACTACTATACAAGTTAGCACTCAAACAGACACAGCTAAGTTAAATTTTACCAGACAGAGTCTCACCAACAGGTGATTGCTGCTTTACATATGCGTAAATTCTCTGGACAGTGCAAGTACAGGTAAGACGGCCTCCAGCACCAAGAAGGTTCAGGACTAGAAGTTCCTCTGACCAGCTGATCCGCAACTGAACAGAAAAGAGCTTTTTCATATCCCATAGTCCTCAGAGGAACTACTGTGTTAATAGACCCTCTCTACCTCTGTACCTTCACAATCAGGAACAGAAAGCACTAATTTATAAATGGAAAAAGCCACCATAAAAATCATGGGGCAAAATCTATGAATTGAGGATGGCATTCCCAAAGAACCACTCAATTAATTCTGAACACTCAAGAGTTTGAGATGAGAAAACTGCTTAGAAAACTGAAAACACTACTTTGACCTCTGGCAAATGAAGGCTGTGATGAGTATCTCTCCCTGACTTAACTGTTCCAAGTTTTCACTTTGGTAAGTAAACAGACCATAAAGGTATTATCACAGATTTGTCAAACTCCACAATTTTTAGCCTTTTCTTCTAATAAGCTGTTTCATAATATCTTTCCATGTAAAGCTCTAAGTTCCTAAGTTTTCTTGGTTCCAAAAGAAGTCTAACAGTGTAAAACAGTTCCCCCCCACCAATAATATTATTTAAGTCATTTTTTTCTTAATGGAAATCCATTGACAAAAGAAGATACATTTTTCTCCATGTACATTACAATAGAGAGGCACACTGTAATTCAGGTAGGCTTGTTAAAACTTCTACCATTAGTACCAGTGTCATGGATCCTAACAAGACAAACAATTTTGTTGTAGTGAAAGATAGTGTTCTGCAAGTGGATTGGAGTTACAAACAAACAAAAAGCGCCTATAGCTAGAAGTATAGTATAAATATTTCAGCACTAGAGCTAAATATAGATTAAAAGATCTAATCAGCGTAAGATTCTTTTAACAAAAAAGCTTTCAACAAGAAAAACTGCAGCAGTAAAACACACAGACCTTATTGCTGTAGTATACTGCAGAGTCTAAGTTATGACAATAAATATATTAGGGGGAGGAAGATTGTATTAATAATAGCAACAAAATTCATTTTTTTTGGCAATAATAACCCTAAAGCAAAGCTCTTAAGTTTTCTTCATAGCTGTTGTTGTTTTCCAAATCTCTTTTCATCATTTATACTCTGACATGGTTTTTTTTTCTCTTTTAACTCAGTGTTGTGATGGAATCAATATAAAACTGCTCTTAACATATCTGTCTCTGACCTGTGTTTGTTTTAAGCTATATCATTCATAATGGTGATCGATGGGTAATGCTATTCCTCTTTCTCCACAAAAAGCATGGAGCATAAAAAGTGCATATATTCTATGCCCAAGGTCAGGATAAAATTAATGGATAAGAGCTAGATAAAATGGAGTTCAAGCTGAATGGGCTGAGTGCTCTCTACAGGGTACAGCCAAGGCAGGCAGTACAAAGCCCATTATACTCAAATGTTCTTGAAGCATTTCAGAAGTGAAATTGTTTCCACAGGCTAATGCATAAAAGTACGAAGCTTTAACTTTTCTGTTTCATAGATAGCCTACAGATATTGGGCAAGTGTTCCTATTCAGGATTTTATTTAGCATATTCCATTTATCAATCTTTACCTTAAGCCATAAACCCATTTGGTGTTTATGACTAAAGTTGTACAAGCTATATTTATTTGTCATTAGTGAACTTTACTTCATAGACTTTTCTGTTCATGCTCTCTTCAAGATCCCTGTCAAGATAACAAGTGAACAGTACAGTCTTTAAAAAACAACCACAAATACAAAAAAAACCCATGAAATTCAATAAATTAAAGAATGGAATGAATATGTAAAAATGTAAGCTATCACTTACTATCAAATATTGTTTAATAATCAAGAAGTGAAACATAAACACTTTTTTTCTACAAATATAAATTAAAACTGGATTTCAATTCAACCAGAAGACCACAGGAATGGTAGAAGGAATGACAAAACTCTGTTAGAGCATTAGCTACTCTACTATTGTGGACTTAGCTACCAAATATTTTCTTTCCTTACCCTGGTTATTCTCTCTAACAAAACCCTCCCTTATGTCAAGAAACTTGCTCCATTATTAGAAGAGCAAACTTCAAACAGGGTACACACTTCACGTGAATTAAGTATGTGGGAAGCAGCTGAATAGAGATACAGGACACAAGTTCTACAAAATACAGTGTAGCTATTTTAAGAAATAACGTAGTCATGCCATGTGCATTTATTAAAAATATTGTCCTGGGGTTTTATCTGAACATGTTTCAGTGTTCATGCCCTTCTTATAATCTAAGGTTAAGAGAAAATGAAACCAAGAGCAGCTGAGCATAGATTTACAATGAGAACAGCACTACTGACCATATCATCATTTTTATCTGTTAATAATTTCCTGGAAAAAGATCAAGGTAAAAATACAACACAGAGCATCCGATTACGTAACAGAGATATTCAGAAAAAAGTTAAATTAGAACATGGCACTATTTTCCCACAGCCTGTGCCATAAGTCCTTGTTGCTGATACTCTGCTAAAGCAACTTAGCTTCTAGTGCAAAGACAGGAGTATGAGGATGCCAATTGCCTATATAACTAACTGTATGCCTTGTTATTTACATCCAATGAAATCCCACTACCTATATAACTAACTGTATGCCTTGTTATTTACATCCAATGAAATCCCACACTGTATTGCTAAAGTAAAATTAAGAGGGGAAAGCCTTTAAACAGTCCAGTATTGAAAAAGCAGGCTAAGATAGCCTTCCCTATTTAAAAAAAGAAAAAAAAAGGAGGGGTGGGGAGAACCTCAGCAACATCTGTGTGCTGCTTCTGACTAGGATAGACTTAATTTTCTTCACAGTGGCTGGTATGGGGATGCGTTTTGGATATGTGCTGAAAATAGAGATGATAATTCAGAGCTGTTTTTGTTATTACTGAGCAGCACTTGCATAGTGTCAATGCCTGCTTCTTGTACTGCTCCACCGGTGAGGAGACTGGGCGTGCACAAGAAGCTGGGAGGAGACACAGCCAGGACAGCTGACTCCAACTGACCACAGGGATGTTCCAGACCATATGGCATCATGCTCAGTATGTAAAGCTGGTAGCAGAGAAAGGAAGCAGGACGACCTTGGGAGTAATTGTGTTCGTCTTCCTAAGGCAGCATTACACATGACAGAGTCCTGCTTTTTTGAGGATGGCTGAACACCTGCCTGCCCGCCCACTGGAAGGGGGGAATTAATGCCTTGGTTTGTTTTTCTCATGCACATGGCTTTTGCTTTTCCTATGAAACTGTCTTTGTCACAACACCTAAGTTTCCTCACTTTTACTCTTCTGATTCTCGTACCCACCCCACAAGCGGAGGAATAAGCGAGCAGCTGCGTGGGGCCTAGATGATGGCTGGGGTTAAATCATGACACCAAAACCCCCAAAATGCAAACAAAGAGGCAAATTCTGTAACTGCAGAGATCACACTATGAGACATTCATGTCAAATCCTCAGTATTATGGCACTTCACCCAAATATTTTAGCAGGATGTAACTCCATAACATTCACATGCCTTCACTGCTGTTATACCGGGCTGCCCACCTCAGACATGCAATTAATACATTTATATACTTGGTGGTGGGCTGCTGGATACCCAAATGCCTTTATTGTATCTAGGCAGAGAAGGTTTTGTTCTGCCAAAGTGCAGGCTTAAGTTTATCAGATTCAGACATATATTTATGAACAGGGTTTTATTTTATGTCAAAATGTATTTATCTGCCATTTTTTATCAGTTTTTGGTCTGTGCTTCGATTACTTGCTAAGGTAAACTGCAGGGCAAAATAAAATGCTAATGATGCAGCTGAACTTTAGTCTTGGAATTCTGGATTATTTCTGAATCTCTTAAGAAATCAGGTCAGAACAGGATGATACACTCATGTTTCTCGCTGATGTGAACTGGTCCCAGAGTTCATTTAAGCAACCTGTTTTACTGTTTATAAATTAAACATTTTCAGCAGGCCTCTAAATAACGAAAACCAACTGGATTGACATATAGCTTCTAGACTATAATCAGCTGTGCCTTCTTTATGTTACAAGGCCATTATTTGGCTACATTTTATTTATGCCAAGTAATTGTTTAGTACTGTGATTAAATCTCAATGAGCAAAATCAAAATGTTGTATTAGTTGACTTGGGAATTTACATTACTCAAAATAATTTTAAACATTCTAATTCTTTAAGTATATTTTTCCTGAGAAAAACTGTAAGAACAGTGCTAAGGTGTTCTTCACATCTTACAGAACCATGCTGCGCTCTTCAACCCATGATGATGACCTTCTTATACAAGAGCCTTAGGGCAAATTTAATTTTCCCAGAACAAGAAGCTTTCATCAAATCTTGTGGATTTCACTCACTGCAAGTAGAATCCAGGAAAACTATCCTGGATTCATGTGTCAATTCATTTTCACCAGAGGGGTATGCAACATCCAAGGCCAGAGCATAAAACAGTCATAAGGCAACCATTTCTAGAATATACAACGGAAGCAAAGAACTCATACAAGAAACCAGAAATAATGTGAATTCCACACTCTGGTGCAGGCAAGAAAGGCATGCAGTTCTGGAGGACCTTGACTACAATCTTGAGTGCTATTCCTTCAACTGACAACTTAGGATGAAATAAATGTGCTCAAAATCCTTTCTGAAAATTAATTTAGGATGACAGAATTTAAATGCATGCAAAGTAAGTCAATATATAATTTCATAAAAGAATGCCATTAACAGAACTGTATAATTCTTTACATTTCCAAGAAATTTATTAAGATAATTAGCATTATATTATATTTTCTTGTTCATTTAATTAACAACAAGTAAAGGTATTGCCCTTGCATGAGAACTTTGCAACTACAAACTTTTCTGCTTCTACCAAACTCAGTTATCTTTTCCACTCCAGGCTTTGATTGGCAGCACCTCCCAACAGGTATTGAGCTAAATAATTCTGCAGGTCTTCCTCCACCAATTTCACTTCAGCAGTTCTCTGCCATAGTAAATGTAAATGAGGGAGGCAATCTGGAAGTGGAAATATTGTTTATACAGTGTTTCAGATGCAAGAAGTGTCTCATTCAAAGAAATAGATTCGTATATGTTTAGCAATCTATCCAATCACAGTTTAAGTCTCTTGTCTGAATAAATGAATGATTACTAAAGTAAAAGTCAGATGTAAATGAGTTCACAGTATTTTTATGTTCTTTTCCATTATCTTAGAATGACAGAATGTTAAGGGTATGGACTGGATCATAAAGATTGTCTAGTCCCAATCCCCCTGTCATGAGAAGGGACACATCCCACTAGACCAGGTTGCTTGAAGTCCCATCCAGCCTAGGTCTGAACACTGCTAGGGTTGGGGAATCCATGACCTCCAGAGTACCTTGTTTTAGTGTCTCACAATCCTCACAGTAAAGAATTTCTTCCTAATATCCTATCTAAATTTCCCCTCTGTCCATTTGAAGCCATTCCCACTTGTCCTATCAATGCAGTTCCTGATGAAGAGTCCGTCTGTACCTTCCCTGCAGGCCCCCTCCAGATACTGGAAGGTTGCTGTGAGATCTCCACGCAACCTTCTCGTCTCCAGGCAGAAGAGACCCAACTTCCTCAGCCTGTCTTGATAAGGGGAAGTGCTCCAGTCCTTTCTTCAACCTCATGCCCCTTCTCTGGACTTGTTCCAACAGTTTCATGTCCTTCTTATGTTGGGACCCCAGAGCTGGATGCAGCCCTGCAGAAGGATCTCACCAGAGGAGGGGCAGAATTCCCTCCCTGGCCCTGCTGCCCATGCTGCTTTGGATGCAGCCCAGGATTTGGTTGGCTTTCTGGGCTGCGAGTACACACTGCCGGCTCATTGTTCATGAACCACCTGAACTACTTTTGCGTCAGGTAACAAACACAGAAAGATCTCAGACTTTGACTCACACAAGATGTCATTTCAGTACTGTAGGTTTGTGTTAGGCACTTTTCACGTATGCTAGAAAGAAGAGCTTTCTTTCCCTTGGAGCTATAGTACACTGATGACCTACGGTTTGTTCATCAAAAGGCTATTATAATTGACTCTTAGTATATCAAACTCTTTCATGCAGGCAGAGCCACTTACACACAGATTGATTTCTATATTCAAAACTCATACACTCTAATTTTTAAATACTCAAGATTGTTTTTTTCCCAAGCAGAGAAGACAGAGTGATAGAGAAGTAACAACACAAAAGCAGAAATATTCTGACTAGCATCACTTTGACAAAATTGCTTCCAAAGATGTTACAGAAGGTCTTTACCGGGGGATGTGTAAGCAATTTAAGGAAATAACTGTGTTCATACAGCAAACAGAGCAACTGTACAGTTACTGAGGTGTTGCCTGTGTCAGTCCTGCTGCTAGAGGTTAACTCCTCACAGTAAACAACAGGGATAATAAACATCATCAACCTCCTACTCAAACACAACCATCTCTCTTCCCTGCACTACAACATCAGAAGAAGGGTAAGACCCTGACTACTCACCACCTTTTACCCTTTCCTTAGTGATTTTGTTTCTGTAGATTTGTTCTTACTATTGCATGTGACCTGAGCTGCTGAAACCCAGTCTTGTCCTCCGAGAGAGGAGCAACAAATGACTGACCATTGATCCTAAAACTGGTTTGCTAAAGTAAATGGGAATAGGTAGTCAACCATGGCTTTAACACACACACAAAAAGCCTCAACTCAGGCACCTTTAAAGAAATATCAAGTAATTACAATCGTATAAATCCTATCACTAAACTATCAATTCAAACAAGTCCAACTCAATTTTTCATTGTTGTCCAACACTGAAGTGAGTGCAGGAATATCAGCATAAATTACTCACAAACTTACATCCCGTAAATTTATTTCTGAGCTCTGTTTCCTACAATGATTCTGTTATTTTTTGTATTTTTTTATTTATTTATTGTTATTTTTTATTTATTTTATTTGTTTGTTATTTTGATATTTTTGATGTAGGAAACCATAATAAAATACCAGATGACCAACCCAGAAACCTCATACACATGAAATCACTGAAGGAGAAGGCAGGCATATATTTCCTTAATGGTGTGTACAACCACCAAAGTCTAAGAGCAATTTAAGAAATTTAATTCCTACTGAAATGTTGTAACACTTCAAAGAGAGCAGCCTCCCTTTTCACAGGTGTCAAAGCTTTCAGAATTCTGTGAATACATGTAAGATTTAATGTAAACCCAAGCCAAAGCTTTGGGAAATCTATGAATCCCTGCAAAATTCAGGTTTTACTTCAGAGAAATTATTTTGAAGCTTTTGAAGATACAAAGAAAAAACTGCACAGGTCACCACAATGTAATACAACTTTAATAAAGCAACAAAACCGTAAAACCTGTGAATTAAAATGTCAGTTTAAAAAATTCTTTATCTTTAAGAAGAGCTCAACTTTTTCAGAGACTCCCTGATTGAATCAGATGGTCAATATTGACTATGTGTTGTAGGGAAAGCAAAGTGTGAAAAGTCCAAAGAACCTAACGTTAATTTAAATACATTTTAACACATAGGCTATAGATACACAGATGGATAGACAGACAGACAGACAAACATAAACTGAAAGAGGTCTGAAGCGAACATAAAGTTGCCTCACTGTATGAACTTTAATACTATGCTGAAAAAAGTGGATTAATGTCAACAAAGTCAGCAAGGCTAGTCCCAGTCACTTAACACTCTAAGTTACTGTCTGGTAACCCTACTGTCTTTCATTTATCTGGAGAGTTGCATGAGCCACTTTTAAGCAACTACTGCTGAAGATCAGCTGCTAATGAAGTAGCATCTTTATTCAATTGTGAGTAGCTGAGGAAATCTCCTGAAGTGGTTCTATTTCTCTGTATGCTTTTTAATATTTCTCATTAATATATTTGATGAAAAAAATCATTCAAGTCTGAATTGGCATCTTGGAAGAAGGCACTGAGAAGACACACCCAAGACAGATGGTACAGTGAAGGAGGCAGCAGACAAATCTTTGTTCAGTGCTAGAGAAATTCTGTGCTTACATCAAGAGGACTCTTTTCATAGCTTTCATACACGCTACAGTAAGGTATATACAGTACCTAAATCTCCCTGTAGTTGAAGTCTGTAAAAACTGTACTACTTTGGAAAAAGTCAGATCAAAATTATATAGCCTGCTAAACAAGAATCCTCTCAATGCTTATGATATATATTTTCTTCTCCACAATTGCTATGATAAAGATAACCACACACTTGGACATGACTTCTATTCTCAGTATTTGCCTTAGTTGGTGTACTTCTGTTATCTTCAAGAACTTACTCCCAATTCACCATTAAACTCCAACGCAAAGAAGACTTATACTGTCAAGGATATTTTATGAGACATGCACCAGCTCACATAACTCCTTCTCTCTTGTCGGAGGTTAGCTTTGGCAAACAGTTGAACTCCCACCCAGCCACTCGCTCCCTCACAGTCTTTCCTTAGCACTTAGGACACGGGGAGAAAACAGGTTGAATGAGCTAGGTCAACCTGAAGGCAGGGAGATTGCTCAACATCTTCTCTAGTGGGCAAAACAGAACTAAGAAAAATTAATGAAATTCCGTGCTGAGTAAAACAGGTCTGCACAGTGAGCATCAAACACAAAAATTAAAACATTATCCTTTTTCCTGTCTCCACAAGCAGTACTGTGGATGTCTGCTTCACCACGGAGCTCCTCGTCTTCTACCCTAGCTGCTCCCTGTGTTGTTTCCCACTCTGTCTTTGTTCCCTTCTCCTCTTCCTGTCTAATATTTTTGTTTTTCCTTAAATATGCTCTCACAAGAGGCGCCACCAGCTTCACTGACGCGCTCAGCTGTGTCCTGCGGCAGATCTGATGCGGAGCTAGCTGGAACCAGCTGTATCTGGCATTGGTCTTTTCTTGCCACCCGCTGCCAAAACCTCACTGGATATACTCAAAACACTTCTATATTTATACTGTAACTCCATTTCTAATTTAACACAACTAACCTGAATTACAAAATCCAAAATTTAGCAAATTGTGGAAAATGGTGAAACACAGTTTTATTTTATCAGCATCTAGGCCATAGCATGTGACATGGTTCTGATTTTGTTGCAAGTGGTCAAGAAAAATCTTACCATTCGGGCCATCTTTCAAACAACATGAATTTAGAAGCACATGGCTGCCAGTCACGCCCTGACACTGTAGATTTTCATGCAGTTTAAACAAGAGCTATATTTTGCATCTTTGTAATTTGAACTATGTGAAATAAATATTCTGGTATGCAAACCATCCCATCTATGCACTGTGTCTGAAACTTGTATTTTCGTAACATAAGTTATACGCACACCGACACTGAATTTTTCCTTTGTTCTGTTAATAAATAATATTTCACTTAATACCTTAAAAATGTTTTTAAAAAACACAAATCATGTTTAATTGAAAGTTCCTTCAAGCTAATCCAAAGGGTGCATATACTGGGAGATGAAAAAAAAAAATCCTGAAAAAGAAATTTTGCAAATATATGACAGTGTTTCTTTTTTCATTGATATGCATTTGCAAAGGCAACAAAAATAAAGCCATTATATGGTGCATATTAAATTACCTAAAAACTAGTAGTATTTTTTATGAAGAACATTGGCTGGATTATCACCATTTAAAAGATAAGCAAGTAAGCTAGCAATCCAGTATGTAATATTCAGTTATGGCTCATCAATTTGATTAAAAATAATGTTAAAATGAAGACTACAAAATCTCAATGTCAGTAGAGAGGCTATTTTTATAAACTTTCTCGAGATAAAGATTTAAAATCTGGTAGGAAAGAGATGAAGTAATAAGAATTGAACATTGTTGGTTTAGCATCTGAATCTACAAAACACCTACACATCAATTTTCCTTTAAAAATAGAAGTAATCCCATCCCTGTTCAGCTCACATAGGTCCATGCTCAGCTGAATGGGCAAGGGATAAACCACCTGAGAGGCATTTTTGTTCAAAAAGGCTCTGCTTATAAAAAATATGGCATTAGGTATGGTGAGAAAAATGGGAGAAAATTCCAATTTCTCTCTGTGTAACATCTGAAGCAGAGTTTTTGCAAAGCACTTAGGAGGAGCAACTAAGTACCACAAGCTATACGTAGCTGCAAACAAGCCTGGTGAGGCAGGCATGGGGCACAGCTGGTCTGCTGACAGAGGCAGTGTGCAGCAGCAGCAGCGTCAGAGCGCTGTCCAACCCAGATCATATGGCCACCAAACTCACCTGTCCTGTCTGAGGGTGGCATCTGGGACAGCTCACTATCCGTATGGTGTGCTCTTCTCTTCTTTAATGCATTCACTTTCCACCTTTCATGGTCATAAATTATATTAGCCTTTACAAGAATGGCTTTAGTGAAGGAAGTCACTGTAAGTCTGCTTACATTTTCTTAGTCCACCATTCCTTGTTTACTTTGCCACAATATGACATGGATCTGACTTTTTCTTTTTGAGAGTCCCTGGCAAGTACATTATACACAGTCTCGTCTGTGCAGAGATACCTTTTTCTAGCACAAAGGGTCAGAAAAAAGGGTAAAGTATGTTTTGTTCAAATGGATCCTATTGATACTTTCCTAGGCTCCTGTTTTCTACTTCCAAAAACAGACTTTTGTCCTTTCAGGAGAATGGTCAGGGTCTAACATTACTTTGTGACAAGGAATTTTAGCTATATATATTTAGTAAAATTGACACCTATTAGTAAACATGTTTTTTGTAGTCCTTATACGTACTTATTTTTTTCATACAAAGCATGTGGAAGAAATGCATTGAATGAGAGGCAAAATAAAATTGAAATGAGTGAATGCTGTAGTCCAGTGATGTTGCTATGGTTCTGCTACCAATAGGCTTACAATACGGTTTGCAAGGCTTGAGCACTGAGGCTTGCTCTGCTTAAACATGCCTGTGGACTCATTTTCATGTTTTTAACTGTAACAGAAACTTTTCATCCAACAGGTGGCTATCACTGACTTGGGTCACTTTTACTTACCTTTTGGATGTTACAGCTGCAGTTTTTACAGTAATAGCAAGAAGTTACTTTGTGCAGAATGAGGTATTTATGACCCTAACGCCCTGGTATACATAGAGAAATGAAGGCTTGGTATGACAGCAGAGGCTTTGAGAAGTGGAGACATTGTGCAAATGAGCACTATGGGACTGTCAAAAAAGGGGCCCAGCCCAGCACTGGTTCTCCAATGCTCCGATGCTCAGTTGAATTGCTGGGCAACAAAGGGAAGAGGGAAATAGTATCTGGCATCCACAAAACGCAAAGTATGTAATAAAATCATATGTAACATCAACCTGCACATTTGTGAAGAAATAGCTAAGTGTAAAACTGTGCTAGCAGACATAAAAATTACTCCAGGTGGATCCTAGAGGGACGAAGAAGGGTCAACATGAGCACTGCATTTCTCAGACTTGAGGTGATTAGAACTTGCTGTACAGCTTGTACTACCAGACTGAAGCCATCAACCCCAAGACACCAGAGGAGCACTAAAAATATGAGCAAAACACCAGAAAAAGGGGGAAATATCAGGAACTGTTTTAGTGAAAGATTTAACTGTATGATTATGTTTAAAAATTTTTGGTATAACAGTATTTGGGCTTGTGGTTTCTTTGTCATTCCATCCTTTCATCACAAATTTTGGTCTAATTTAACTTGTTTTACAATACTTACAATTTAAATTATATTAACAGCAAATTATTGTATTTACATAAAATATCCTTTTCACATAAAAGACTCTGACCTTTCTCTTGAAAGGACAGATGTACATGGATAAAGCAGAAAACAGTGACCTAGGGAAATATTAGTAGAATTTGTTCTGAATACATTTGAATAGAATACATTTTGAAATCTAAAATAGTAATAAATCTTTTTTGCCTTTGGTGATAAAAAGCAAGTTCAGCAAAAGAACATACACAGTGGCCCAAACATGCTTCTGGATTGCCTGAGGAGAGCCAAGGATCAAAGTAAGACATCAATAAATGTTCGTATGTTTTATCAAATTTAACGGGTGTTTTTTCTATTAAAAAGGCAGAAGGAGTGTTAATGATATAGAAATACGAGAGAGTAAGTAACGAATTTTCCATGCCTTTCATGTTCTACACCCTGACTTTTTTTACTTGTAAATAAATTTACTAACATCTCTAAATATAATGCTCCTTTAATCCAACTTCTGAACAAATCTCATGATGATGTACTCCCTAGAAAGAGACACAGAATTGTAGAATATCTTGACTTAAAGGGACCCTTTAAGGGAAAGGATCATTGAGTCCAACTCATGGCCCTGCACAGGACACCCCAAGAGTCACACCATGTGCCTGAGAGCATTGTCCAAACATTTCTTGAACTCTGTCAGGCTGGTGCTGTGACCACTTCCCTGGGGAGCTGTTCCAGTGCCCAACCACCCTCTGGGTGAAGAAACTTTTCCTAATACCCAACCTAAACCTCCCCTGACACAGCTTCAGACCATTGCCTCAAGTCCTGCCTTTGGTCACCAGAGAGAAGAGATCAGTGCCTGCCCATTCTCTTCCCCTAATGAGGGATGTAACTGCAGTGAGGTCTCCCCTCCGTCTCCTCCAGGATGAACAGAACAAGTGACCCCTGTACTCTGTTCAGGTACAACTAAACTTGTATTTTAACATGAGGAGTTACATTTCTTCACTTGGGCAAAAAGAGGTTGAAAGTACAGTTTAGAAATGCAACAACCCTCCATATTTTCCAAATCCAGCTGCAAAGCAAATAAAACCAAACTGGGAGAAATCTGTACCATAACATAGTAACTCAACAGCCAACTCAAAACAACTAAGGAGCTCTTCACAGGTTACAGCTGCTTCTTCAGTCTATAGAAACATACTTCAGAGTGAGCAAATTTATTCTGTTTCTAGATGTGCAAAACTTCAGTCTTAGCCCAGATGTAACTTGACACCCGTGATGTAACTGACGCATGCTAGAGAATGTCAAAGAATGCATTGTGCAAAGCTATCTTCAACTTGAAGCATAAGTTTTACTACTAGATTCAGATTTCTTCTCTACGAGGAAAGGATTTAGTTTTTAAAACATTGGAAGTATACCAAATAATCACCTCACCTCTCACCAGCAGAGCTGCTCCCAGGATAATATATATGATAGAGGAAAGATCTCCAAGATAGGAGAAAGGTGACGGCAGGAAAATACTTTTACATGCTTACAGTAAGCAGCTTTTTACGAGAAACTTTTTTCATTAGCATGAATGGTATGTGTCTAGCAAGAAACAGCTATTTAATATTCTGCTTTCCATGTGCAAAAGCCCTCAGATGGCTTTTAAATTTAGAGTTTATTTCCATTTCATGCTGTGACCCATATGACCACACATCTCTCACCAATATATATGATGTTTTTATGTGTAGAACTCTTTCCATCACTCTCCTTCCCTTCAGGATTACAAGCTATTTGATTATGCCGGTTCTTTTTCACAGGTAAGTAATGTCATAGAAATGTCCTCATCTCCTCTCTTCCTCTTGCTTCTCCAGGGCAGGTTTTTTCCCTCCAAATTTCTAGGTAAGTCTACAGAAATGGTCTCATTTCTCTGTGACACTTAAATCTGTATTTTAATGATAATTCTTAATATAAAAGGACTATACTGCCAAAAAGTACTCAGAATAATGCATGTGTATATTAAATTGTATCTACAGCTACCATAGAACAGTTATTAGCCTTGTGTGAAATAGCACTAGACAACATAGGTTTTACTGCTATCAATAAAATTTCTTATTCATTATGTGATATGGCAGAGGCCATCATTTTTAACTAGCCCGACTTTCTGCAGTGTTGAGACAGCTGTTGTGGATAAGATCAAATACAAAGCTTTCCTGAATACTTCAGACTTTTTCTTTGCACCTTTTTTGTCCTTTTCAGAATAAGGATGACAAGTTTATCTGTAAAATTGATATTATGCTTAGTAACATTGTACTGTCAGCATATGATTAAAAACCGAGAATTATACTCTCTCTAGCACTTCCATAAAAGTCTTTAACTCTTAAGTCTAGTAATATATAAGATTTAGGCTTCCTGAACAGTTCAAATTTTTTTTTTTTTAATATAGTAAATGGGAAAAACTCTCCAAACTTTTAGTTGTACTGTACTGAATACTCATGTCAAGATTACTATTAAATTAGAGGGGAAAAAAGGAATTATATGTAGTACAGACTGACATCTGTTTGCTGATGACTGCATCACTGACTTCAGTGTTACTGGTTAAGACTTTCTAGTTTGATTTTGACTGGTTGACAGAAAACCTTCAAACTGACAGTATTCAACACTTCTATTTTGATGTCTCACAGTGACAGTGATGATGTCTCACGCGTCTCTTATAACAACATTCACGAAGCTGCAGAACCTCCTTCTTAGTTACATGTATGTGAATATTTTTAATGAAAAAACATTATGCAACATGAAGTGAAGACGTAACTGACAAGTTTTGCAAACTCTAGCTTGGAACTCTACATGGAGGAAGAATCACAGACAGATTTTCCCGGATTGTAGCAAGGAGGACTTTGCTAAATTTTAGCTCACACTAAAATTATAAGTCTAACTTGGAATACGAAAAAGATCTTTAAACTCAAAATTTCATTTCACAAGAGTGTTTTTCAGTAATCCGACAGAATCTGGCATTATCTACAATCTTCCCAGTTGTGTTCTTACCTGCATAAGTTAATTTCTAAAGTATTTTATATTTCTCACATCCTCATTGAAACCTACCTTATCGGGACAGCTACAAAGAGTTGCTTATAATGGAAGGACCAAGGCAAGGAATGGATGGATTGCGGCAAGAAAAAAATGATACAGCACATATCTGGACTACCATGTTTCAAAGAACATAAACAGACAAAGCCTAGAAATACCTTCATCCAATAATTACAGAACTGTTTTCATTAATATTTCTGCTTCTAAAATGCATTCTGATAATCTTAAAGGCGTTGTGTTCAAGCTACTTAGCACTGATGTTTTAAACTTTTAATTTCCCCTTAATTAACAAAAGCCAACACTATTATAACGATGCCATTTAGGATCACAGCCCTGTGAGACTCTCTCTCAACCTCTGAAGCCTTTACTTTAGAAAACACACTGACATTAGACACAGAACATGTGAAGTCAAAGGTAATTCCGAATTATTTTCTTGTCAAGCTTTACATTTAAATGGTAAACGATACTGTCAGAATAACTGTAAAATTTAATCACTATAGTTAAGTATAATTAGACGGCTACCATTGTGAAGGTGCTTTGCATTTTCTTTCCTTTAGACTGGTTAAAGTCAACCAAATATTTTAGAAAACAATACTGCACTTGTGATCTGAGGATAAGTAAGTAAACTGATATCACTACACTGATAAGTAGCATAAGTTGAGACGTGCAAAACACCAAGACATAGCACTAAGAAGCTTCTAATAGACTTGAGAAAAGACTCATGGTGACTTCATTCATCCTTCTTCTCATCTAGGCTTCTCTGTCTTTCTCATACAATTCCAATACAACTCATTAAGATCAGGATCAAAATGAAGGTTGGGCAGAGTGGCTTTCTCAACACACTAGTCAAAAACTTACCAGGGCAAAGGCTGAAATAAAAAGTCATGCACTGTCAGCTGCATCTTCAGTGCATATGCTATCAGCTGCTTTCCTCAACTGTGTGGTCATGCTCAAAAAGAGCACTTCATGTTGTTCCTACTGCCCTACATGTCAGCTGTCATCTATACAATGAGAAAGCAGCAGACATTATTAGCAGTTTTGGTATCTGAAACACTTACTGACACATTTCCAGGCTTTTAAAACATCAAAATTTTAGGGGTTTTGTGTACAGGATGAAGGCTTTCATGTCATCATATTTTAAAATTAATCACAAAGCCAGTAAAGAAAACCTTGATTTTTTGTTGTTTGTTTTTCTGTCATCTGTACCTCAAAGCGTCATGTTGCGAAGATTAATGAATAAAATGAAAAGGGTTGTTTGCAAAGCAGTCAAAAAACATTAATTTGTAAACTGCTGACAGTTTTTACAACTGTTGTTGCCAAACAGCTGTTACTGAGAAACAAAGAAAGTCCTGTAGGGGCAAAAAGCTACAGTAATTACTCCTTTTCTTAAAAATGTACTATTTTATAATGTCAGATGAAAAAAATATAGAGGAAATAATTCTCCTTTATTGCTGGTTTTTTTTTTTTGGTTGGTTGGTTGGTGGGTTGGTTGGTTGGTGGGTTGGTTGGTGGGTTGGTTGGTGGGTTGGTTGGCGGGTTGATTGGTTGGTTTTTTTGAAAGAAACAATTTTTTGGCAGTGCTTCACTTGCATTCCTGGATATTGACATCTCTGGCAGAAGAAACACAAGACACTAGTACTTAGCATAGTATCGATGCATATCAAATAGCCCAAATAGGTTTATCTGACCTGGGAACAGAGATCAATGATTCACAAGAAAATGTAGAAAGGATTTAATGATGATTATTATGCAGGAGAGATGCCTTCTCTTTCTTTCTGTAAATGATGAGAATAACTATTTTTAGGAAAAGTATGGAACATCATCAATTCACCTGATATTAAAAGCCCCAAAAGACTGAACAAAGTTTGATAACTCACATTTATTACAATTTATGAATCATCCAGATCTCATTCCTATAACATATATTTGATACATGTATGCTACACATACACTTGGTATTTATAACTCAGTGCCATCAAGGAAAGAATACACTCCCTATAGTTTCATGGCACTGTGCAACTCTCTAACAGCAGTAACACCCCACGTCACATACACGGCTGATATATTAAGAATCCTTGTTCAATATAAGATCATATTAGACCTTTATTAGACTGGGTAATTTTCTCTTTCAGCATTAATTGGTACTCCTTAGAAGTTCTCTAGAAATAACACCAAGTCATTGAAATTTTTGAAAATAAATAGTTACCTATTTTGTTAATATAAATACATATATTTATTGTGTATGAATGTATTTGTTTGGCTATCAACCACACACACATTCCAGAAAATTCATGATACTAGAAAACGTGATCACAGGTATGTTCTATACCAAAAGCAGTAAGACCTAGTGTTGTATTGGTCCTCTGCACTGCTGTTGTTTTCACCTCCTTTTCACTTAAGATACTAGTATTAGTTTTTACTCAGAATTTGTATTCTGTCCTCACATCTTTTTCATCTTGACTCTTTCTTCATCTCCTTTCAATTTAAGGTGATTCCTTCTTCCTCTTTGATGTGTTGTTGTCTCCCAGGACACTGACTCTTGCACAAGAATTGTTCCTAAGGAGGTTAACAATCCAGGCAACACCCAAACTAATGGATGTGAGCAACTAACTAGAGCAAAGTCTATGATATTTAATGGACTCCTCCTCTTGCTTGTGATCAAATAAAGCAGAAAGTCAGACAATATATAACAGAAGAGACTCATTTCACATACTAGCTTGAAACAAAGCTAGTATGTGAAATGCTTCTCCATGTAAATAAAATTGGTTTTGTTATTTACATTACTAAATGCAGTGACCATTTCTCCTATTGTAAATGAAAGCATAATTTAATTAATATTTTATAAATTCTACCTTTCACACAGAGAAAAACAAACACTATGTTTATCAGCATGAACTACCTTTAGAAGTTCCATATTTCTTTCCCTTCTAATTTTATCTGCAATGATTAACAGCTCTTAACTGTTCTCTGTATGTGTGCTTAGGTTTCTCATAAAAAAACCTCAACACAAAGCCCACCATCACTTAGCTTCTAACAAGAAAAATCTAAAACTTTGCTTGTTTCACCAATAACCCTCATAACTAGCTCTCTTCTGTGATGTTCTATGTGGCTGTACTTCAGTCTCATCATTTTGTCTAAATCTTTTAATCATCTTCTGCTGTTTCCCTCAATGCTTTCTTTTTTTCCCTCCATATGCCGCAGAGTGAGTTCCCTGTCCTTAATGAGACAAAAACATCTATGTCAGAAGTCTTTACAGATTCATACTATCTAAAACATTCCAAAATAATTACACAGATAAGGTATATTAAAAAATACAGACAGTATAATAAACTCTTGTTTTATGTTGACTTTCAGTGGTCAGCTAGGACAAGACAGAAATACAGTATTTAGCAGTAGTGACTACGTACCAAAATATTAGTATTATGTCAGGACTCAAAGGCCTAACACCTTAATTTATTATATTCAACTGAACCAGAAACTGATGCTGCATAACAAAGATATTAAAAATAATTTTAAAGGTCAGCATCACTAAAACCACTATGGTTGTTAGACCTACATCTTCTTGACCCAGAGGGTACAATGCAGTTCAATTCTGGACTATCATATTATCATTTTAACTATAATTTTAGCTAATTTCTTCTCAATCAATACAAAATTTCAGTGGAACCACAATAAATAGAAAGACAAGGATTAAGTAATCCAGATCAATTCAGCATCTCTCCTTTGAAATGTCACAAGATTATGCTTTTGGTCCACAGGAATTCTAGTAAAATTTATCTTCAAAGAACACTGCAAACGAGATTCTTTCATCTCAACATTATGACAAAATAATGCTAATTCCTTCAAGAACAGTTGTATTCTCTGCACAGACCTTAGTAAAGGGATGAGCAAATGAATGAACAGGTAACAATGTCCAGAGCAAAAGTTCTCTGTATTTACCTAATACTTTTGATACTGAAATCAAAATAGAAACAACAGCTAGCACAACTGAAATTGGCCAAAACGCAGTAGGCAGGCAGGGGCCTTCTATCTGCAATAAAACACAAAGCTACTATGTGTTATTTTTCCAGTTATGTGACAGCAGTGCTTGTCTAAGAGTAGACGGGAACAGGAGAAAAGAGACAAAAAAGCTACTGAAATAAAGTCTTTGCTAATACTCTGAAAGAATCCAGTTTATCCTTAGAAAAAAGTAGATTCAGTGTCACAAGAAAGTTGTCATCACAACTGAACAGCAACCATTTTACCAGGCGCAACACTTACTCTCCAGAAAAAAAAAAATCAAGCTTGGGTGACTTCCAAGAGCCTTGAAAACCTTGGCAGCTAAGCATTTGGCATCTAGGGTCTTGGCAATGGTTAATCAGCCCTTGAAATTATGGCGTGCTGCCATTTCCCAGCTCTTGGACAAGATGAACAATTTGGATTCTGTTGTGGGAACACCAAGATCATAAAATTTATTTAGGCAGAAAGGATGTTTTTTGGACTTATGGACACCTTTCCCAGTGCTTATTTCATTTGAGAATAGTTATTCTAGGTCCAGGTATAATAATAAAACCCAAAAATCTCTAACATCGTTTTTAAAATGATGGTAAAAGTGAAATTGGACAGATGGAACGAAGACAAAGCTGGCAGAAATCTGAGCATGCTTCTTTATGATTATTTTAAATAATACTGAGAACACATACTAAGAAAAGACTGGGCAAGGACACAAAGAGATAAAGACTGGCAGAGGCTCATAGTAATACTGTTAAATAATAAATGCATGCTGCTAGTCACAGAATGTCATCTTTTTCAATAAATCAGAAGATGGGCGGGACAAAAGGGTTTCTGGGTGTCTGTCATCATTGTATCTAAGAACTGTGTCTGTATTTTTCTTTCTTCTTAAGTACATGAAGACTTTTTGCAAGCAAAGCATTGTAATTCTATTGTGTAAGACAAGGAAAATGTCCTTTTGATTATGAGTGCTTTTTGTATTGTCCAGTATTGGCCATTAATTTTTTCTTATTAGAGTACATTGGAGGATAATGAGTCAGCCTGTAACTGTAGGTAGATACATATCTATCAATTTATCATCTGCACTTTTAAACTTTTTTAAAAAAAATATTATTTCTGTATTAAATAGTATTGAGACTGCACCAGAGTTCTCCTTCTTGGAAAGTGGCAAAAGAGTCAGTCCTGTTCAATTCCAGGGATTTACCTTCTGCAAAATCTATTGATTGTATGTAATCTCATGGGAGAATATTAAGACCATTAGCATGATGAAGCACACCTCAGAGTTAACTAATCTCCACAGCAAACAGGTACAGAATGTCCTGAGTTGGATGGGATCCACACGGACCATCTAGTCCAGCTTCTGGCCCTGCACAGGAATACCAAAAGAATAACAATACGTGTCTGAGAGTGTTGTCCAAACATTTATTGAACAACAGGTAGGACCAACACTTGGATAGTGGGAGCTGTAGAAGCTCTTCCTCAGCTTTATGAATACAGGCTGAGAGAGCTGGGTCTTCTCAGCCTAGAGAAAAGAACACTCCAAGGAGACTTTATAGCACTTTTCAGCACATAAAGGGGTTTTACAAGAAGGCTGGAGAGCAACTTTACACAAGGGCACATGGTGATAGTACAACGCCTTAAGTGAAGGACAACAGGTTTAAATTAGACATTAGGAAGAAATTCTTTAAGTGTGTGAGGCACTGGAACAGGTTTCCCAGAGAAGCTCTAGCTGTCCCATCTCCGGGGCTATTCAAAACCAGGCTGGATGTGGCTCTGAGCATCCTGGTCTAGTGGATAACTCCCTTCCCAAGGCATGGGGGGTTGGAGCTAGATCTTTAATTCCCTTCCAACATTAACCATTTTATTAATCTGTGGTGTCACCAGCATGCAATGAGTGCTAACATTCTCCTGTGAAACACTGTGGATGTAACTCACACTGCACAGGCAGAAACTGACTCTCATATATCATGCTACCAACATCTATGTAGCTAGCTGTAAAGCATACTGGCTTTATGCTATGTTTCAAATTTCTAAAGACAAATCTTGAATGCAATCTGAAGCTTAAATTTTTTGAGTGTGCAAAATATGAAAAAACCTATGCAGAAACATTGATTAACAAAGTTTAAATCAGATTAGGACATAGAAAGCATTCTGCACAGTAAAAGGAAGGGAAACGTTGAATATTGGGTTATTGTCAGATGACAAGATTTAACTCTACTTGGTGTGAAAAGACTCTCTTGTATGAAGCAGAAACACAGGGGTCCATCCAGCACAAGAAATAAAAATAATTTTGACTAAAACTTTAAGACATGTTAATGAAGATTTTAAAATTCATCCTTTAATGCCCTGGGGAAAGGCTCATCCACTATATAATTCTATAGACCTTTATCTGAGCATTTAACAAAAAGTTTGACCCAAATTCCAAGTTCCTGTAAGGTTGTGCTGTTTAACAGAATGGCCTGCCAGGATTCTGGTTTCTGTTAATTACTCAGAAAAATACGGCAGACTTAGTCAAAGGAACTATGGGATAGGATGACATATATTTTTGTTTAAACTTATCAATTTGACGGTGACATTCACTGTAGGTATCTTCTATATGGCTGTTGATATCAATCTGTTATTCTGCTTTTCATACAGAAACTGAATAAATGAAGAGAAAATTTACAATTACAAAATTAGTTGAAATGACCGCAAAACATTTTTTCTCTATTACTCTACCTGTTTAATGAGTTAGATAAACTTAAGGTTTGGAAGTCATTATAAAATATATTGATTCCAGAACTTTACAAAATATTGAACTTCGGTCACCAAATTTTCTGTCTTGGCTGATACGGTAGTGCCTTCTTATGAATTTGGCCATATTTTCAAATCAACTTACAAAATCTACAACTGTGCTGATGATACACAGCTTAACACATTTTTTTTAAAATGTGTTAAATGTTTGAATGTACTGACATTTATACTGTCATATAGAGACCAGGAATGATCAGGTAAGAAGAGGAAAGTCTAAACACTGTTCTCATTTTGCTGTTAAGTAATGCTTCAAAATGAAATAAAAGTATTCCTACCACTGAAGATGCAGTCTTTATGATTATAGAGGCAAGACTTGGACCAGTGGTTTAGAGATTCTTCGTTTCTTGGAATCTCCATATTTAATTTCTTTTCTGAAGTGACAGTAGAATTTACCTGAGCTCCTTCCTTTCTTCCTTCTCTTCCTCACAAGGTTGAAATATCAAAACAGGAAACTAATTTTAAAAATTTACCTAGTTACAAACTAGCAATTTAGGAGATACACGATTTAAAAAATGGCAGTATCTTTCAGAAGCAACTACTACCATCAGGTCTGCACATTTCACATAAAATTTTAAGCAAAACTAAGTACCAGGATCTGTGAAAATATCTTGTGCAGTATGAGAATGTGAGCTAGTCTTATAGCAGCTCGTGCTCTTACATTGTTTCGAAGCCTCTTTAAAGGAGGCTTCTTATACAAAGGAAACATATAGTGAAAAAGATCTGTAAGATATGAATACTCTCTGACTCACTCTCTCCCCCATTTGGGTAACTTACACCACTGAATTGTGTACACTTGCCTCACAATGACTTAAAAAAAAGTTCTTCTTAATTGACAAGCTTTTTTAGATGGCAGCAATTAAAGAAATATATGAGTATAAATGCAAATCTGCACATAAGAATGCAAGTATCAGCATTCAGAACACTGTATATTGGGACTTCACTAGGGGAATTTCTCTAACGTAAAAGAAGAATTGCTGTTCTGTAGCTTTCTCTCTAAGCCTTTTGTCTCTCAGGATAGTGTGGTATAATTTTGCAAGATGGAAAAAACATTGTTGTAGGTCTGAATCTTGTTTGTCAGAGAACAAACAATTCCAACTTAAGCTTCAATGCAGGACACTTAACTCCTTTAAACAACGAAGTCTACAGCTTATGTTGGACTCATCTACCAGAACAATGTGTACTTAGCTCACCAACCCTAGCCTTCCTTAAAAGAATGTGCATAACACTGGTGAAAGCAAAGTCATCTGCTGACTTCTAATTTCTTGCTTGTACATGAAAATTCAATGACCTGTGACACATCAAAGGCAGAGTCACTGAGACATTATGACATGTAATAAAATACTAGGAAAAAATTTATTGTCCAAGTATCTTTTTTACTTTTGTCTTTAATATTCTCATTTGATTTTCTTACACTAAATAAGGTTATGATCTGATAACCATTAAAATCAGACACTGAAATGGACAAAGTAAAAGCTACAGACCTACTCCAAAGGGATACTTTATCAGATTAATTAAAAAAATAAAATCTGTATATTTAGTACACCATGAAAAGATAGTCCAGCTTCTTCATAATGGCTTTGTTTAGCAGGTAACTCAAAAACATTTGAATGCTTAATCGTAACATCTTCAAAGAGTTAATATATTTCAGAGCAGTCTATTTGATTCCACATCATCATAAATAACATATGGACAAAAAACCCCCAAACCCATTCTTCCTCTTCATCAAATGCATTAGGGGGCATAAATCTTTTTTTTTAAATAATTATTTTCTCTTTATCTGTATTGCTTATTACTGTAATATAGAAGTCCCTAACTCTCAAATCTGAACCTAATCTACACAGCAGGAATAATAGCATCTTTTTAAATCACATTGTCTCTTTTAAAATTGTTTTGTGCATGAAGAATTTGAAATTACCATTAAACCAAGTTCCAGAAATAGAACGTATGCTGTGTGCCCTCATAAAATTGAACTGCACCTCTATATTGAGATTTTGCATTTAATTAGTGAAAGTCAAAATATGGAGAGGAGCACTGTCAGTAACACTGGCCTATAAACATAGCTGGAGAAGCAGATCAGCTGTGAAATGTATTCCCCTGTAAATTACAACCCCAGAGGCTCATTCATACTGGTAGTCCTGGAGCCTCAGGACCACTGCCCCAAAGAGGCGCATCTGTGAGCTCACACCAGGCTGTTCAGGGCTTCACGCAGCTGAACTACAAAATCCCCAGCGATGGAGATCATCCAACCTCCTCTGGGCCTGGCCCCACCCAGTTGTTCTGGCAGGAAAAAAGGCTTTTCCTTCTCTCCATCCTGAGCCTCTGGTATTTCATTTTGTGCTGCTGCCCCTCACACTCCCACCAAATGCTGCTGTGAAGACCACAGCTGTATCTCCTTCATGCCTCGCACTGGTGCTGGGGATGCTGCTGTACGCCCCCCGCAGCCATCCCTTCTCTCAGCTGAACCAGTGTCAATGCCACAGTCTCTCCTCACAGGGAAAGGACTCCAGCCTCACTGCCTCAGTAGCCTCCCCTCAACTCCTGTCATTTTCTCTGTATCTTTAAAGTATTAGGGTGACCAAAGCTGTAACCTGTAAGCCAGATGTGGTCTTACAAGCCCTGCACACAGCAAGAATAATGTAGCAGTTCACTGACTGTAGCAGTTCACACAGCCACAGAATATTGTTGTCTTTCTTTGCAGAAAGCCTAGCTGTTGTTCAGTTATATGTTTTTCCTTAAACAGCTATATACCCAAGTGTCTTACAAATTAACTACTGAAATATTAGCACAAATATCCTGTTTCCTAATATACAATGAGTCAAAATTTCTGTTTACTTAGAAACATTCTGTTCTAACATAAAATTTACATTCAGCAAGTTTGCTGTGACTTACAATAAAAAAAATCCTTAAAAATAATACTTTTAAGAAGGTGTGTTTTCTTTTGGCAATTCAGCTGGAAATAACTTGTTAAGCTGTCAAAGTCTATTTTTTTTCTGGGCACCATTAAAGAAATCTATTCTTTCAACTGCTTCTTCAAGTAATCATTTTATTTGAAATAGTGTGCCTCAACAGATATTAAAACAATGACAACAGGCCATAATGTAGGCCTAGTTAGCATGTTTTATTACCTGACAGGTTAGTATTTATGTAGGCTACAAGTGCCATAAATAATTGGATTAACTAGTAGTCTTCATTTTAATGGGATTCTGTTTTGTACTTTTTTGGGGTTGGTGCTTTGGTTTTTTGTTTGTTTGGTTTTGGTTTGTTGGGGTAATTTTGTCCTCAGAGCCATTTATTTAACTTTTTTTAAAAAATTTATTTATTTATTAAAAAAAGAAGTAGAAATATTAGATGCTTGCTATCAAAACTGTTCTACCATCATTTTACACAGTTTATGAAACCGTCTTTGCACAGACATTTGTTAAGAACATAAAACAGTCTCTTTATGTGAACCAAAAAGACATATAACTTAGTACATCTCTTCTGTCAATGGCCAATATCAGATACAGAGATGAGTGTAATAGGACAAATATATAATGAACTTTCTTCAATTTATTATTCCCAGCACTGAGACTTAAAGATCCAGGACTTGGTATATTTGTGTACTCTTACAAAATACACTCTGGTGTACTCCTAGAACAGAAATGCGGAACTATTCCATGCTCTGTAATCTTCTGTAGTTTCTATTACAGCTCTGTAATACTACATCTGGAAATTGCATAAATATCTGGAATTGCTAAAAGTCAGAGAAAGCTCAAGTACAAATGACTGAAAATACATTTTGCAAAAGAAATGCTGTTAGCTCCCACAGGTGTTCGACATTCAGCACTTCTCCCTAGCCTCACATTTACCAACTTACAGGAGGTGAGTTAAAACCCTTCATAAAAGAAGTGACCCTCTCAGTTGACAATATGCTTGCCATGACAGAAATAAATGTATATGGAATGAAAACGGGCAGAATTCAAAAAAAAAAAAAAAA
>VZTE01002673.1:222635-330804 GCA_013397775.1 Eulacestoma nigropectus
AAAAAAAAAAGGTGCCTGAGTGGCAATAAAATAAATGAAAAAAGAAATCATGTGTTTGTGATGCCATTTCCAAAGGATGGTTTTCTAGTTCCCATTTTGCTTTACAAATGCATGCTTATATTGCCAAATTTCATGGAAATGAGCAGCACAGCCATTTAAAAGACATCAAATAAACATCCTTTTTATTACAGTGAAATGCAAATATCAAGTCTTAACAAGTAAATCTAGGGTCTGTAATTTTAAAACAGCAATAACAATAACCTCAGGCTATGTTTTCATTTTGTGGTTGACTTTATGAGAAGCAACTGTTATTTTTGTGTGGCACTTCAATGAGTCAGAGGCATGCTCATTCCAGTTAAAACAGTGGCACTCTGGTAGTACTTTTGATGGAAAGTCAGTGATTATTGGTAAATCAAATCATACTGTCCATCACACTGCTGGTGACAGGGTTTCAACCTATTTCAAATTTACATGTCCATGTTTGCAGAAACATTTCTCAGAAAGATTAAACCTAAGAAAGAATAAAAGTGACAAAATTCTGTAAGTAGAAAAGCTCTAACAGATTCCCTCAAAGCCTAGATAATTATACTGGAAGTTTCTTAACAGACAGAAGATAGCAATGAATGCTTTGCGTATCTATGGCTGCCCTTTCACATTCATACAAAAATACACCTTCATTTCAGAAGAGTTTTACAGATACACCTAGCCTCCACACCAGTCTTGTTCAAGTGAAAAAGACATAAAAGCAAAAAAATTCTGTCCCTGAGATAGGTAAGACATCGTTGTCTTTGTAGATGGAAAATGTTTACTAATTTTATTTCCTCAAAAACAGGAAATCAATATAAGCAACAAATACCTATAGCTCATTTGATTGTGATTTCCAGCTGGAACTAAACTGATGTAAAATCTGATAAAAGTTTGCAAGCTGTCAGAATTCCAGAATAACTGAATACCTTAAAACAATGAAACCAACTGCAAAACAGTTTACATTTTGGACTCATAATGGAGAACAATGTGAAATTTTGTTTAGAATATTCTTTAGAATTGACAGCACACAGATGCTTTGAATTAGTAACCAAGGAAGAGTAAAATATTCAAAACTGTGTTTAATACTGCACAGAATTCAAACACCTTTATATCTCAGTCTTTTCCTTGCAAATTCTTACAAAATACGATACGATCATCCTGCTAGATTCAGAAAGTCCAAGATGATCCAAGTGATGAGTCCAAGATCTATTGTTGTTACTGTAGTTAGAGACGATTTTACTGACTTTCTTCATATTCAGTTTTTATTTATAGTCAATTTTAAGGGTCTAAGAGAAACGATGGTGTTCTGTGATTCTGTATGTATGATCTGTATTGATTCATCATAGCAGTTGTTTATTCTTTAGCTCCCCAAGACAATTTATGTCTATGGGATTCCTCACAGACAAAGCTATTCTCCCAAATGCCTAAGTACAAAGTAACCTGTATGATGGTTAGAATGGGTGACAGGCCTATCACACTGGCCTTGTTCCAGTAAGGACAGGGTTAATTTTTGCAGTAGCCAGGAGGAGGCACTGCTAGGACCTGGAGATTGTTCTGTACCACCTCACATCATCCTCCAGGGAGGGGAAGGGATCCTTTCTGGGAGAGGAAGGGATCCCTTCTGGGTCTTGTAGCAGGAAGTGAGCAGTTGAGTAATGTCAAGGTCTGCATGATGAGCACTTGCATGTGAATAGTTTGCCTCTCTTGTACACACTTTGTGATTAATATTGTTGCTGTTAGTGTCTGTTGTCTTATTTCATTGCTGTTTCCAGTAAATTGTTCTTATCTCAACCCATGATCGATCGTCACCTTTTCTGTTGTCTCCAGCCTGATGTAGGGGGGAAGGGAAGGAGAGACTGAGAGGAGCACGCTTTGGAGTGTTTCCATGGGAACACTAAACTGGAGAAAACATATTTCTAAACCAAGGCATACTTCTTTAGCAGAAAATTTTTTCTCTACTAGTTAAAAACTCTTTCTCAAACATCTACATAGTGTCAATTGAGACACGCCAAAACTACAGAAGCACTGAGAGACATCTAACTTCCACATCAGGGGGAAAAAACACACACCTAGCAAATTAATTATAATGCAGGTAATGTTAAGACTGGGAAATTTATTGCAAATTTATGGCAAATCAACTCCATCAGCAGCAAAAATGGGAAAACCAGAGCAAGGCTCAAGCACTTAAGTTTGTTATCCATCCCTGTATTATTGTTATGCTATAAAACAATGTGTCCAAGAATGGAAAGTTTCTCCTTAATAAGGGAAAGACTAGCTAGACTAACTAGTTTTGCCACTGAGTACCCCTCCTTATGTTGGCCTTTACTGAAATAGAAGAATTTAAATACAGCAATTGCCCATTTAAAAACATCATGGTATTGGGTGTCTATTGTACTTTAAATAGGGTTCTGTTGATAAGGTTCTGCTACATCCTTGCCAAAAACAATTTATGTACAAAAACTGAGTATAAAGAAGTATGGTAACAGGCATCCCAACCTGCATTCATAGCTTGACCATATGAAATGTTTTAAAAAGAGAAATAAACTAGGTATTTTTTCCTTAGACTTCACTATCCTCATTTGCTTTACAAATGCTATTTTATTCAATGTGTAGGAACTTCATTTTTTTCTACCTGGAGAAAGTGATTTTGAAGCTTTTGTATTTATTTCTTGAGTAATAAAAAGAAATTGTGCAGCAACACTTTCTTAAGATGAAATGAACTTTCTGTATAATATTTTGGACTTCCAATAACTTAAATTCTGTTCACTGACATCCACTCCTAGATTCTTTTAAGTACTGTTCTGCTGGTATTTCAAAATATGAACACTACCACTTGACTACAGGTCTATTATCAGTATGTAATATCTGACCACTATTCCTTTGACATATATAAATATTTGTTAATGAAGAGAAAAAAAAGAACACCAGAAAACAGAAGTCCTCCAAGATCAAACATCCAAAATTCTTAATTTTAATTATTAAAACAGTCAATTTATTTTTAAACTTAGCTTATAATTTCAAATATATATATTTACATTTTCTGAGCACCTGGAAATAACTATGATACTGAGACTGTATGTGTGTTTCCCTCTTACAAGCAGAAGTAAATTAAATATAACGATTTTAGAGCTACTGAAAACAATTTATTTGTGGATTCTTGTCTAAACTCTTCTTCCTGCTTCCAGTTCACCTAAAAGAAAAACAGACCAATCATGACGACTTATTTGCGATGTAGAATTAGACACGTTTTGAACATCAGAGTATAAAACAGCCTATATTAGTAGTTGAAGATGAAAGCTAACCTGTTCTTAGTTATGATCAGCCTCTACCTTTACTTCTGCTGTGCCCTCTAATATGAAATCTGTAATAAACCTGTTCATGAGGCTACCTGCTTTATCCTGTATTTTTAACCTAAAAATCCAATCTTAAATTAACTATTACCGACTGCTGCACTATTGCACTCTTCTTTTCTCCTATGATAAAATCAGTTTCAGTAAATTAATGTAGTGGAGAAGACAGACTCAGAACCCCACAAGGTAAATAGGCAAGGGTGTGTTGAAAATAAAAGGCTGGAGGAAGGTTATTGCCTGTACAGAATCACAGAATCAGCTAGGTTGGAAAGGACCTCTGAGAACAAGTCCAACCAGTGACCAAACACCACCATGTCAACTAGACCACAGGACCAAGTGCCACGTCCCCTCCTTCCTCCAAGAACGGCAACCCCCCCGGGCAGCCCATTCCGAAATCTAATCACCCTTTCTGTGAAGAATTTATTTCCCATGTCCAATCTTAACCTCTCCTGGCACAGCTTAAGACTGTGTCCTCTTGTCCTATTGCTGACTGCCCTGGAGAAGAGGCAAACCCTCACCTGGCTACACCCTCCTTTCAGGGAGTTGTAGAGAGTCAGAAGAAGGCCACCCTTGAGCCTCCTCTTCACCCAGGTCCTTTTCTGGCAGGGCAGCTCACCAGTCACTCTGCCCCAAGCCTGTAGTGCTGCCTGGGGTTGTTGTGGCCAAAGTGTAGGACTCAGCACTTGGTCTTGTTGAACCTCTTGCCATTTTCTCTGCCCATCTCTCTAGCCATTCCAGGTCCCTTCCTGCTGTCCACCAGACTGACGCTCCAACCCAACCTTGTGTCATCTGCAAGTGTGCTAATGGTAGATTCAATTCCTTCACCCAGGGCACCAATAAAGATATTAAGCAGGATTAGGCCCAACATTGATCTCTGGGAGATACCACTAGTGACCAGACACCAACTAGACGCAACACCATTCACCACCACTTTTGGAAAGCTCCCACTCGTTCTGAAAATCTGACAGGTAGCAACAGGTATGAGACCCTGGAAAGCCACACAACTGATGAGGTCGGCAAAGCTCCTTCTGTGAGAGAGGGCCTTCTAAAGCAACACCATCTGTAAGCTGCATCACAATCTCCTCTGTTAAGATGAAAAGGAGGATAGTTGTCCCCCTTTTCAGGGGAACAGAGGGCCCAATCTGCAGACAGGACTCAACTCACAGGGAAGTCTGCTGTCTCCCAGGGGCTCAAGTAAGGGACATTACTGGAAAACTCTCCAGTCTAGTAACGCCCTCTGATTGCTATCCTTTACTGGGTGTTCAAGCCTGCAGTGAAAAACAACAAAGAAAAGTCTGAGGGCAAACAAAAGAGACTTAGAGCCTTGGAATGATTGGTTGAAGGCTCAGGATCACATCTAGTGATTTTCTTGATCCTTTCAGTAACAAGGAATAATACTGATAGGAATAGGCACATCCATCAGGTCAATATGAGACTCTGACGCTTGTGTAATTGGAAAAAAATTGGAATTTTTTACCATGAGGTGATCTATTTAACACCTGGTCTCCTGACACCTGATGGGATGCACCCTTCTCAGAGGGGAAAAAGAGTTCTAGCACAGGAGCTAGAGCAGCTCATTGATAGAGATTTGATAGCTTAGAAACGGACCAAACCAGGCTTGCCAGTGATGAACAATGGGATGGTGTGACAAAATGTAAGGAAACAAGCACTAACGGGATCCTTCTAGCTGCTTCAGGAGGTGCTGGCTACAGTGTAGCACACCTGAGATGTTTCTACACTAATGCATGCAGCACGAGGAACAAACAAGATGAGCTTGGCCCAGCCCCAGAGATTTGACATCACTGGCATCAGTGAAACCTGGTGGGATGAGTCCTGTGGCTACCCCTCCCTGTTGGAGGGGTTACAGGCTCTTCAGGACGGATAGGCAGGGAGAAGAGGCAGAGGGGTGGCACTGTACGTCACAGAAGTCAATGTATGGAGCTCATAGTCAGCAATGGCACAACTGAGAGCCTCTGGTAAGAATCAAGGGGCAAAAAATTAATTCAGATGTCATCTTGGGAGCCTTCCCAGCCAGGACGAGGATGCAAATGAATAACCTGTTGGAGGACCTAAGCGATACTTCCAAGTCAACTGCCCTTGTCCTTATGGGGTACTTCAACTTGACAGAAATCAACTGGGAGCATCACACAGCTGGTACAACCCGGGCCAGAAGATTCCTCAAAAACCTGGATAACAATTTTATTAACAGGTCCCAAGGAAGCCAGCTCAGAAAGAAGCCCTCCACAATCTGCTGCTTGTCAACACAAAGGATCTTGTGAGCAAAGTGGAGACTGGCGGCCGTCTGGGCCACAGTGACCATGAAGTGATCAAGCTTAAAATCTCAGTTTACAGAAGGAGAAATGCCAGCAAAACCTCAACTTTGGACATGAGGAGTGCAGACTTCAAGGTACCCAGGAATCAGTGAGTAAAGCTGCCTGGGAAAAATCTTTTTCAGATGCTGGGGTCCATTAGTGCTGATCACTTCTTAAACATCACCTTCTAAGGGCCCAAGAGCAGGAAATTCCGAAATGCTGAAAGCCAAGCAGGTGAGGCAGAAGGCCAGCTTGGCTGAACATGAAACTTCTGGAAATAAGGAGAAAAAGGAAGGTGTGTGCCCAGTGGAAGCAAGGTCAGGTAACACAGGAAGAATACAGAGATGCCGCTCACCACTGCAGGGAAAAATGTGTAACCAAAGCTTAACTGGAATTGAAACTCGACAGAATGCTGGGAGCAATAAAAAGAGGTTTTTTTTTAAACATATTAATGGCAAAAAGCAGGGTAGGAATAACATTAGCCCATTACAGGATGAGGATGGCCACCCCACAAACACAGACATGGACATGTCCAAGAACGTGTTCAATGCATTCTTTGCCTCCATCTTTAACACTTCCTAAACTGGAAGACCACGATTCCAAGAATGATAAAATCCCAGTTGACCCTGAACTTGTGTGGTACCTGCCGCTTGAGATGGATCCCTATAAATCTATGGAGCCTGATGGGATTAATCCAAGAGTCAAAGAATTAGCTGATGTCATCACAAAGCTTTTCTCAATGATTTTTGAGTAGTCTTGGGATTCTGGAGAGGTCCCAGCTGACTGGTAACTGGTGAATGTCGTCTTGATTTTCAATGGATGGATGCCCTCACACAGAAAGAAACTACAGATCTGTCAACCTCACTTCAGTGCCCAGTAAAATATTGGAGAAGATTATACTGGGAGGTATTGAAAAACACCTGGAGGAAAACACAGTCAGCAGTCACTGCCAGCATGGCTTCACGACGGGAAAGTCCTTCTTGTCGGATCTTATCTTCTACGAAAGGGTAACCCACCTATTTGATCTAGGAAAGCCACTTGATGTAATCTTTTTGGACTTCAGGAAAGCTTTTGATGCTGTCTCTCACAGGATCCTTCTGGACAAAATGTCTGGCACACAGCTGGATAAAAAACTCATGTGATGGGCGAGCAACTGGCTCACGGGTCAGGCACAAGGGGCTACTGTGAATGGGGTGACATCAGACTGGGGACCTGNCTGGCACACAGCTGGATAAAAACATCATGTGATGGGCGAGCAACTGGCTCACGGGTCAGGCACAAGGGGCTACTGTGAATGGGGTGACATCAGACTGGGGACCTGACACTGCTGGGGTTCCACAGGGCTCCACTGTTGGCCCAGTTCTCTTCAACATTTTCATAAATGACTTGGGATGCAGGACTTGAATGAATACTAAGTTTGCTAACAACATTGAATTGAGAGCAGCTGTTGACTCAAGGGAGGGCAGGGAGGCCCTGCAGAAAGATCTCTACAAATGAGAGAGATGAGCAATCACCACTCATAGTAAGTTGAAAAAAGGAAAGTTACAGATTCTGCATCTGGGACAGGACAACCCTGGATGTACAGACAGACTGCGGAACAAGAGGCTGGAGAGCAGCAGTGCCCTGACAAACAAGAGGGCCAACCATGTCCTGGGGGGCATCAGGCACAGCATCACCAGCCAGACAAGGGAGGGGATTGTCCTGCTCTGCTCTGCACTGGGGTGGCCTCAAGTCAAATGCTGGGGGCAGTTTTAGGAAACATAATCTAAGAAAATTTTAAAGCTATTGGAGAGTGTCCACAGGGATGGTGAAGGGTCTGGAGAGGAAGCCTTACGAGAGGTGGCTGAGGTCACTTGGTCTGTTCAGCCTGGAGAAGAAGAGACTGAGGGAAGATCTCACTGCAGTCTGCAACTTCCTCTTGAGGTGAAGAGGAGGGGCAGGCACTGATCTCTTTTCTGTGGTGACAGTGACAGGATCAGAGGGAATGGCCTGGAGCTGTGTCAGAGGAGGTTTAGGTTGGCTACCAGGAATTTTCACGTAGAGGGTGGTTGGGCACTGTAACAGGCTCCCCAGGGAAGTGGTCACAGCAACAAGCCTGACAAGAGTTCAAAAAGTGCTCTCAGGCACATGGTGTGACTCTTGGGGCTGTCCTGTGCAGTGCCGGCAGTTGGACTCGATGATCCTGATGGGTCCTTTTCAACTCAGCGTACTCTCTGATTCTATGAATAAATCACACTTGTGATAAAATATTTGAAATACCACCTTCTTTATTTGACTCACTCATTAGAAAGAAACTGCAACAGACACCACATGCATAGCTTCCTACCTTTTCATAAGGGGAGCAGTTTCAAATGTACATAACACTTATTTTAAAAATTAATCTGTTTTTTAAAATTGTCTCTCATGAATTACCAGGCAGCATTAGTGCCAAAACCACGTAGATTCCTTAACTCCAAAGATCCTGGAGGATCTTGCTGGAAACAAATGGTACATTCAGAATGGGATATTCATGTGAAAACGAGGCCACATTTAAGAATTTCTACTTACACAGTCATTTAAGTTTAGACAACTCATTAAACAACAAACATCACTCTCCCTTCACCTTTCTGTTTCAGAACTCAAGCAAAAAAAACCCCAACAAACAAACAGATTCTTGAGGTATGTAATTACACTTAGAAACAAGAAGTGTTCAGTACCACCACAGGAACTACCAGTATGATTAAATTTAGGTATCCAGGTTTGAAAAATGTTAATGAAATTAGAAGTTTTTCTACTTGCATTTTGTGGTTTTGACATTTCGTAACTAATGACCAAACTCAAAATTTGACTCAACTGAAGTCCAGCAAAGACGACCTTTTTCTCACTGACTTCAACATATACTCAATTCAAACCTTTGTCTGCTATATGTAACACAGAACAACAAAAAATAATTGCTTTTGGGCTTACTAATGGCTTTTCTGCACTTGGCTTCATCTTCTTGCCATAAATCAAGTTCCAAGTGACAGCAGCTCTTTGCAAAAAAAAAACAAAAACCTGGCAACTTTTCAGCCACTCAATTTGCTTTCTTTGAAAGTCATTTTGCTGCAGGTATAATGAAGAGGGTTTCCCAGATAGCCTACTTCCTTATCTATACAGCCAAAACCCAAATAAATCTCTGTGTGAACATTATGATAGAGGTTGTCTATACAGATTTGTTTATCTTACCAGCTACCCTGATAATGCCATTTAAGACAAGATGATATATTTTATGAAAATAAATTACAGGCCTAGTGAAAACATGGCAGTGCAACAGGTGAAGCAATGGAATATATGGGAACTAAGATGAGCTTTTGAGCTTGGTACTAAGCTAGGCACACTGAATTTCAAGTTATTTTAAAAAATGTACTTTTTTAACTGCCATTCATAACAGTGATCATAAAAAATGGATTTCTTTACAAGAATATTCACTGTAATGAAGAAAAGTACTTAGTCAAGTTAGACAGGACACAAAAATGGCTGTAATTCTCCAATACAATTTGTTTTTGAAAGGTTGGGAATATGAATGAGCACAGAAAGAACAAGATGATTTTATGTTCAGAAGAAGAACTTGTACTGATTGAAAACCAAGGGATTTGTGAAGCTAAAATTTTTAACATTCTTCTTTAAATAATCTTTGTTCTAATGTCAAATATAGAATGTTTATTATAATCTAATATTCTATAATACATAATATGTAAATATTATAATTAAGAATAAAATAGAGTATTTCATTTGGAAGTGATCTCCAACGATCGAACCGCCCAACCACTTCAGGGCTGACCGAAAGCTAGAACAAGTATTAATGGCATTATCCATTGACTGACAGGCTTCGGGCATCAATCACCTCTCCTGGAAGTCTGTTACAGGGATTGACCACTATCTTGCTAAAGAAATACTTTCTGAGGTTCAGCTTCAGCCTGAATCTCCCTTGATGCCACTTAGAACCATCCCACTAGATATCAGAGATGCATCAGCATCTTCCTCTTGCTTCCTCACCTTGGGAAGCTGCAGAGAGCAGTAAGGTCTCCTTTACTTTAAAATACAGCAGCCCAAAGTCCTTAGCTGCTCCTTGGAGGATGTGGCTTCAAGTCCTTTCCCCAGCTTTTGCTGCCCTGCTTTGGATGCATTCAAGGACCTTCATACCGTTTATAAATTGTGAGGCCCAGCACTGGACCCACCACTCAAGGTGAGGCCACACTAATGCTAAATACAGTGGGACGATCACCTCTTTGGACTGGCTGGTGATGCTGTGTCTGACGCAACCCAGGATGCAGTGTGCTCTTCTGGCTGGCAGGGCTGACTCAAGATTGAGCTTAATGTCAACCAGCATCCCCAGATCCCTTTCTGAAAAGCTGCTATTCAGTCACTCCTCCCCCATTTGATCTTGTGCAGAATTTGGCATTTGAACTTAAATCTCATGTCATTAATCTTTGTCCAGTGTTTTAGTCCATCCGGAACAGTCTGCAAGGTCACGCTGCAAGAGTCAACAGCACCTCCCAGTTTTGTATCATCAGCAAACCTGCTGATACAAAAAGGTGCATTCTACTATAGGCAGATAATGGATAAATATTTTGAACAGGACTCACCCTAAAACTGATCCATGAGGAGTACCACAGGTGAGTGGCTGCCACCCAGATGTAGCCCCACTCACCACAACCCTTTAAGCTCTGCCATTCAGCCAGTTCTTCACCCAGTGCATTGCAAACCCTCTCATCCCACAACAGGACAACATTTTCCAGAAGGATGCTGTGAGGGACAGCCTCATTAAAATCCAAAAAAGACTCACCCACCACCTTCCCTTTATCCACTCTGAGGATATCATAGATGGATAGAGAAGTAGTTAATGTCATATATGAAATTAGGTAATTGGCTTTTGCATATAAAAATCATCTTATAACCAAGTTAATAGTTATTAAAGTTGTTAAGATCGTTAAATTGCTAAATCCCCCCTCTCTGTAAACCAATGTCCCTCCCCAGCAAATGATCCACTGGTGAAAGGGACTTGTGATGGACCTTGGAATTCACCAATCATCTTGTGCTGTGGGGCAGGACAGTGGGGGGTTCTGGGAAGAGCTAAGAGGGTATGAAAGTAGGTTCCCAGAGCCCTCCCCTCTCTCTCTCCTCATGGGGCCAAGCTGGTGAACATCCCCTGCAGCTGCCAGGCGCTGGGTTAGAAGGGGGGAGGGAGGGCCCTATCTCTGTTCAGAGACCTCGTGGTTTTTTTTCTTTCTCTTTTTTTATTCTAAGCGAATTTTACCTCAGATTAGCTGAGGTAAAGCCAGCGCTGAAGATTTCTGCTGTGGGTACATAGCCAATTTGGCTCCAAGAGTCTCTGATCCTGCGCTCCCGGGGTGGTTTTTTTTATATGGTTTTAAGAATTCAGATGCTGTTATTTTCCAAATTATTTTTTTGTAATAAACTAATTTTTTTTAATTAAAATAAGAGTTGTTCACATTTTAACAGTTAAACAGGGCCTTTGTGAATCACCTTTGTGAACCAATGTTGACTGCATTGTTCTTTAAATGCCTTTCAGAAGTACCTAGTATAATCTCCAGGAACTGAGGCTAGAACTATCCAATTTGTAGTTTCCTGCATCTTCCCGCACACCCTTCTTGTAAAGTGAATAATATTAGCTAGTTTCCAGTCAGCAGGGACCTTCCCAGACTCCCAAGACCTTTGGTAGACAATGGAAAAGGGTCATGCAGTAATGATAATAAAAATAATTCAGGTAATAACAATAATTCACATATGCATTGTTAATTTACCCTGACATACATCAGTTTTATGAAAGACCACAGTGTCACAAGCCAAGATTCAGGTGCACTGAATGCCCTAATAAAACACCTGTCTCTAATCAGTGCTTTTTGACCGTATTTGACTGAAAAGCATACTGAAGTGTTTCCACTTGAAGAACTACCACATTATTCTGTTTTGCTCTTGTCATATTAAGCATGCACTGACACTGTAGGTCACAAGATGCATTCAATCTACACAAAAGTGCTAAAACGCTAGTATTACTATCTAACATCTTACCTCACAGTAGATTCTTTGTAACAGTAAATCATTTTAATAGAATAATTTAAATCACTGTGAACATAAGACACAATTTTGCATGTTTTATTCATTTTTAAGTGAAGACAAATTTCATTTGCTACTGAACTAGTAGCAAGATGCTATGTACTGCATTTTGCTTTGAAGATAAATAGAACAGTAGTAAACCAGGTGCAGAACTTTACATCAGTTTAAAGCAAGCAATGAAAATACTGGAAGTTATATATATTATAACAGGATTTTATATCCTGTCTAAGCCTTAGTGTATTCGTATGTTTCTCCCTCCCCATAAAGCCACTGAAATCACAGTTCTTTCAATCTCCTACCACACTAATGCAACAAAGCGTCCTCTCCTTTGTGGCATCAACTTAAAGTCACTCCTTCAGAATTGTTTCATTACTAGTTCTAATAAACAAATTATTTTTGTTTTGACAAGGTCTATTGAATTTCATCTTCCTTTTAATGTTAGTATGTGTGCCAAAAATATTTTGAAAACTTTCGTACGTGTTCTTCATTTTAGTTTTTGCTTCCTATGTCAAATCCTTGAAAACTTAAGAATTACAGTAATAAATACTATTTCATGACCTTTTGCCAGGCTAAGCAAGCTGTAGTATTACATAAGCTTTCTCTAATTTCTAAATTACTTTCTCAGATATATGGGAAAAAGCATTCTTACTAGGCTTTTTCTGTATTTGAAGATTAGCACTCATTACATTAAAATGTATTTAATCTTACTGTCACTTCAGTACACTAGTGTCAAATACATCCTACCTTTCAGCAAACATTTCTGTCACCCTAATGGTACACTTGATAAGACACAAGTGTTCACAGAAATGGCTAGCCTGGAAAAATGAAGACAAGCCTACTATATGAATAAATGCCTTTTATTATGCCATATTAGACATCTCATATGAAGATTTGCTGTGATAACAAATTGAAACTATCAAGCGGCTAATACCACTGGGTTCCTTACAGATACGATGACATTGTCAGGGGTTGAGCAACTAATCACCATATCATCTCCTTAAACAGGAAATCCCTAAAATTACATTACCTTTTAAAATCAATATGAAATAATGATATGAAAAAAATCCCTAGAATTCTTCTATCAATCTTACGTGTTGTGCAACTTTAACGATTACACTGCTAATTAATATCACAAGAGTTGTTAAGTGATAGGACATACAGATACATAAAATGCATCCAAAACTGAGGCCACAGATTATACAAACAATAGGAAACATAGCATTTGATTAACTGCATAGGGTTTCATTATTCCATTGGCTTTACTTGAGACAGTGTGTTTAGGCCACCGACCAATGAAAACCTGCACAATCTTAATACTGAGCCAAAAGCACTCTACACAAGGCCAAAGGCCTTAAATCCATGCATAAGGACTAAACTCAGGAAAAGTGACTATATTTGAAGAATTCCTGGTGCATGAAGTAATATATTTCACTTTTTCTTTTAACTAATTAAAAAAGACAAATGGCCCATCATTTTATAAGTAGATAAAAAGAACCACAATGCAAATTTGAATGACAGTTTTATTTAAATTGAACTATATTACATCCAGGCAGAAAACAGAAGCAATTAAATTTTATATGTATAAAAAATAGACACATAACACTACAAAATATCAAAATTATAGCATAGAAGCATAACACATCCACCCACCCTTCCCCCCCCGCCTCACTTTCCTTGTTAAGAACAGCTAACAGTTTTATAGATAGTAATGCTCTACCATTTCTTGTAAAGATAATTTTTATTATCATATCAGTATGCTGTTTCTATCCGAGTCTTTAAAGAACCAGATCAAAATCGTTCCTTATTGTATATAGCAGGTCATAGCTCTTCAGAGTTGGGATATTTCATGTTTTAGTTCTGAGCTTACATCACCTGATACTGATTCCGCAAGGACAGACTGGTAGGAGACATATTAGTCCTTCCCCTACCATTTCCTTTTCCATTGTTCTTATAATGTCTTTGTTTCTGACAGATTTCTGATGATGTAAGGATGACTGACTGGGAAAAAGGACTGAATCATCAGAGGTATCAATGAGTGGGAAAAAAAAGTATAAAACAAATGTGTTCTAAAATTTATCTGCTGAGCATGGCTTAGTTTGCGTTTTCCAAGCAGACAGCATATACTCACTCTGGATATGAAAAATGCTTATAACTCTATATGTAGTCATTGAATAGCAGAATGGGAATACCCAAATGGGGGTCAGGCTAAAATTACTCACTTAGCTGTTGCCTGAAAGTATTTAACAGGTGTACATTCTTATCCAAAACTGTCAATGAAGAATTCTTTTAAGCTAAACAGAGCTGCTCTGCTTTTGTCTAGCATTATTTCAGTTTCTCTTCTTAGATCACAACTGTGAGACATCTATCTATGAACTATCATCCATAAGTTTATTTTCTTTCATGGATATACATAAAAAGTACAAATACAATATAGTCTAGCTATATTACTGATTTGAACCCAATATTTGTCTCTCAGTAACATCATACTGCTGCAAAAAGGTATGGCATAAGTAATTTTCTACTACTGCAAATATTTCATAAAATAAAATTAATCCTATGCACAAGTATGTGAAACTGAACTGGGTAACTTTAGACCATTTTATGTAAAACAGAAATTTGGCTGGATGAAGTTCATGTGAAATTCATTGAGAACTAGAAGAAAGTAAAATAAACCTTTGCAAAGACGACAGGTGGTGGTGTGAGCTGGCACCAGGAAAACTTTCTCCATGTATGTTGATCTAGCAAATACAACTGAACAATCAATCGTCTTAAAAAAATATGCAGGATGACAAGGAGCTGAATTAAAATTCACCAGTAAAAAAAAAACTGTAGGGAAAAAGTTAGGATAGATTTCTCAAAAAAATGTGATATCTTTGGATATCTTCTTTAGACATCTTTAGAGATCTTCTAAGTTGAGCAGCCTACTCTTGATTTTCCAAAGTAACTAATCTCCAAAAGTTTTGACTACAGGAATTTACAATGATAATCAAGAAATCTGGGACTGCTGTTTCACTGATTTTCTAAAGCGACGTCTCTACTTTTTGCAAGAAGCTTTCTAATGTATAGCTTTAAATTCATGACTGTAGTAGGCTATTTACAACATAATGGTATACAAGAGAAAGGAAGATTTGTAAAATTCAAACTAAGGAAAAAAAGGAACCAAAACATACCCTGATTGAAAAAAATGTATTTGATAAACTTTGCATATAGGAACATGAATGGAAATATTAAAAAAAAAAAGTATTAACCATAAAAAAAACTAGGTGAGAAACTTCTTACAATACTTACAGCAGTTATTCAATCATTTTCATATATATTAAATTATTACAATATAGTAGAACTGCATGGAAGTCAACAATAGATACCTGTTAAAATAGCACACTCAAGTGCATACACCTAAAAGCTGAACTCAATACCCTGCATCATGTATTTACAGTAACAGACCCCTGAATGTTTACTGATTGTTACAAAATTTGTAAGGTGCAGTACTTTCTAAACCTCTACTATGTATATGCTTGCGCTTAACAGAACTTAAACACACAGTACCTCTGAAGTCAGCTATGGAATGAGACATGTATTTCATTATTCTTTTGTATCCTTTTCTGGCTACTAGTTAAATGTCACCACCTCATCTTTATAAAGATCAGTAAGTTATTAAGTATTTAAAACTGTACTGCAGGGAAGGTTGATATTTATTTGCCAAAAATATATCTGCATATTCAAAGAAAATATTTCAAAATCGTTTATAACATTACGGACAAATATTTCTAATTCTGTACTATTTCATAAGCCATTCCAAGAAATCTGCATGCCATTCTGTAACTGTCTGTAGGGGTTTTTTGAGCTAAAGTTATAATGGCTACCTCTCCTTTTGTTTCACTATTTCACAAAATCTTATTGTGTGATTGTCAAGCAGCTGAGTTTCATTCCTTAATCCTCCCTGCACAGCTACCCAGGAGAGGTTTTACAGTATAAACTGTAAAGTAGCATTTTCTCAGTAGGAACAACAGTGTTCTCTTCAAAAAGAGATTTAATAAAAATAGGACTGTAATGAACATGCTATTTCTGGTCACAAGGTGCTACACATATCATGACCACTGAAAGTTCAGGAAGCTTTGGGGAATGATACTCCTTTGGCTCTTCAAAAGTCTTATCATGCAATGTATGATTGAAATAAATGTCTTTCCAGGGTATTAAGCTCATGCACAGGTATTTTCTTGGTTCCGTTGTTCCTCGTCATTCCACTTTCAAAAGCCTGTCCTACTAGCAAGCACCTGGCATTAATCACTGTGACTATACAGCAAACAGTTTCAGATAAACACTGGTGTACATCGTTTATAGAGTTCCAGCTGGAACGTGGCAAATTTCTCCTACTGTGCAGCTTAATCCCAGAATATGTGCAGTCCTTCCTTCCATTTGTCTAGAAATGAGAGACATCTCACTGCACATTTTCCAACATTATAGCCATGCCACTCCATTTGTCTAATTTCTGTGCCCTCTAAGATAGCTGTCCCAGATGACAGATTACTTCAAAATAGTTCCTTCTCATTTCAGTACTACCAGGTACAGTGAAAATACAGAAATCAGCTTCTATTATCATTGAATCTATTGCTAGCAGCAGAAACAAAAACTGTAATACCTTGGATAATCTCTGATTCAGAATTGTTTTGGGGTCTTTTTTGTTTAGTTTGTTGGTTTTGTTTAGTTTTGGTGTTGTTTTTAGTTTTAATGTGGAAATGTTGTGCACTTCTGAGAGTCTAATGAAAATAATCTCTCACAATTACCTCAATATCTGTGTGTAAAAATGGACAGGGTAACATTGTACAGTAAATATTTCTCTTTTTTAAAATTTCATTTTATGCAGCAGTGAATATTTGACATTGATCAGTTTCTAATAATATAAAAATGAATAACTAGCCTAGGCACTGCCCACAGAAATTTTACTTCTTTCAGCCTCATATATTGCCTGTGGTACACCAATGTTGTATGTCAGTATTTTTGTAAAGCAGAGTATCAACATAATCAATAATAATAAGAGAAAATTGTGGGTCAAGACAAACAAACTGCCTTCTGCATAAATGCCCTTTTGCAGTCTCTCTCTTTACTTTCCAGACAACAAGGAAAACAGAGCAAACAGGAGCAACACTAGAATATACTTAGGTATTGTGCTCTACATCCTTACTTGAACCTGCACACTTCTGTGGTTCAATCACATACCTTAGCAGCAGCTGAAGCCAAGGTTTCTTGATGCCCTCACAGTCTGATAAAACTTTATAAAGGAATAACAATAAAAAAAACTTAAAAATGAAGGGTGGAATTCCTGAAAATTAACGAATAGAATTGTTGCCGATTTCTTTACTAGAAGGAAGCACCTATTTCCTCCTTCCTGAAAAATTTATAGACTTGTATATGACACTAGAACCCCTGTTCTACAACCAGGGAAAATGTCTGATATCCACCATTTGCAAGACCTAAAAACAGATTTAGGTGGCTTTAACATGAAATGAATGGACAATAAAAGGAAAGCTATTTCATCTCTAATATCTGTGGAATATAGGAAGATCCTACACTTTATTGCTTTTTATTGCTTATACATGGATCACAGAATAGGTAGGGTTGAAAGGGACCACAGTGGGATCATCTGGTCCAACCTCCCTGCTCAAGCAGGGTCAAATGAGAGAGCCTTGCTCAGGATTGCATCCAGACAGTTCTTAAATATCCCCATTGAGGGAGACTCCACAACCACTCTGAGCAATCTGTTGCGGTGCACAGTTACCTGCACAGTAAAGCAGCTCTCCCTCACATTCAGATGGAACTTTCTGTGCATCAGTTTTTCTTCCTGTTGCCTCTTGTCCTCCTGCTTGGCACCACTGTGAAGAGCCTGGTCCATCTTTGCAATTTCCTTTCAGTTACTTACAGACATCGACAAGATTCCCTTTCAGTTGTCTCTTCTCCAGGCTAAATATGACGATTTCCCTAAGCCTTTCCTTATACAAGAGATGCTCCAGTCCCCTCATCATCTTTGTAGACCTTTGTTGGACTTGCTCCAGCAGCTCCATGTCTCTCTTGTCCTGAGGAGCCCAGAACTGTACACAGCACTCTGGATGTGGCCTCACCAGGGCTGAATAGAGGGGCAGGATCACCTCCCTCGACCTCCTGGCAAAGCTCTTCCTAATGCCCCCTAGGATATCACTGACATTCTTGGCCAGAAAGGCATATGTATTAAGTACTGATAAATAAAAGAATCAAAGCACTGTTCCACTCATATGGTTCTCAACACAAACTTGCAAAACAAAGAGCTCCAAAATAAATAGCATGGACTCCTCTTGTCTGAAAGGCAACTTCCAGACTTCTCTTCTCAAGCCTTGTTTCCATTCACATTCAACGTTTTCATATGGGTGAATCTGTCCTGGAAAGCGGCCAAGTTCTTTATATACAGATAATCAAAAGCAGTTTCCAGTTATCTCAGACATTTATTCTTGGTCCAGACTCTCACAATATTCAGCCTAACAACTGCAAGTTTAGCCTCGAATGTTTCCTGATTTACTCTAGTAACAGAAAAAAGGATCCAGTATTTTGTCTCTGGTAAGGCCTTGAAATGTTATCATCTGTAGATGCCTTTTCTGCTCTTCTTCCTTCTCACACTGTAAATTTCTAAAATCTAGAAGCTGTAAATTTATTTATATTCATAGTTCTTCGAGACCCAAATACTAAGAACTGGTTATAGTACTGCAACCTAACAAAACATAGTGATATCTGTATTGCATGGAACTACAGTTACTCCACCCTGACACAGATAGAAAAACTGAAAAATTTAGCAGTAAAGATACGGACATATCAGCAAAAAAGCTGCTGTTCTGTGCCGCAGAAATGATTTGTAGCAGTTAAGCTGGGATTTGTGAAACAAACAAACAAACAAAATGAGTATAGGCAGACACTTCTGCTCCCGGAATTACCCTGATTTCACTGATATTCCGTATTAGGGTTGCAATACTTGTGGGTAGAATTCTGAGTAAGCTCTGACTTCCTCCTCTGGCTAACATCTTGCATGAGAGCACAACTGCCAAGCTGGGTCCGTGATAGAGCCATTGCAGAACAATTACAAGAACATATGAAAGTTATATAGGCATCTTCTGATGCCTATATATCCATATAGACGTCAGATTCAGAGTCACATACATACCACAGGGATGAGTAAAGCATAAGCAACCACAGATCCAACTCACTCTACTCTGTTTTATATTTAATTAAATCTAGTTAATTCCTGTTTACATTTATAACATCTATTTAGTCCTATGGCAGCTATGTGAGGCACAGAGGCACTCTTTCCCAAAAAGGTACCATCAATGGAGTATTTTTCCACAATGCTACTGTTGCAGACTGTACAAGGTGAAGATCTGTGTAAGTTTGCAAAGTAGAGGCTTTGCAATAATAGAATTATCTTCCAGGCTAATGCCCTTAGCACTGAATTATGCTGTGTCTTGGGAAGCAATACAGCAAACCATAGTACTTTTAGCAATTCAAAATTTTAACCCCACCAAAATTTCCTTATAATGCCCTGTTTCTCTGCAGGCTCCTCGCTTTCTCTGACATTACCCCTTTATCTAAATCCACAGTCACAGTATGTTCATGAGTTCTCGTATGTTCCCAGTTTCAGATTAAATCCATAAATCTACTCCTGGGGCAAATATATCTCAGCAGTTGCAAAAGCCGTATGTATTATGGTTGGATACAATGCTCAACTGTTGTATTTCATTGGTTTTAATTTTTAAAAAATTAATTAAAATTGAAATTTATTTAAATTTTAAGTTCATAACCAAAAATGTTTTGTTCATTAGTCATTTGCATATGCATATCATTATGTACTGCTTTTAAAATAGGATGCAATACTAGTGTTGTCTGAAGTAGGCATTCAGCCAATATTATTGCTCTTACTACAGAGCAAAAAATAGGCAGCAAAGCTACATATGCCTCACAAGAAATTGATTAAATAATCAATGGGACTAGGAAAGAAACAGACCACATTGTACAGTCTGTCGGTTTTGACATTCAGACACTCTCTCTGCCTTTTTCAACTGCTGTGGTTCTTGGTAAGGAGATATGAGGTCTGTTGCTTCTCTACAAAACCCAAAATGAGAGCTTCGTTTTAGAGCACTCTCTTTCAAAACACATGCATGCACATTTCATGTCTTGTAAATACATTTCAAGAAACTACGAAGACAAAGAATAGTGTTTCCACCTGAATTTTCACACTGTTTTTTGCTTTTCCCTGCTCCTGTTCCCCACCTCCCTTTAATGTGCAAAACTTCTAACGGAATATAAAAATGTCATTTTATGTTCAACAGTGTGGAAACTGTACATAAAAAGTGTTCCTATCAGTTAATAAAGGGAAAACCTTATCTTAGGAGTTAAGAACAGGTCCATGGTGCTGCTAAAACATCAATCTATCAATCTTCCCATTTCCATTGGCTAGACTGGGAAGAATTTTTAAAAGACAATATAAGAAACAACATGGCATTAGAGATAAGAACTTTAAATATTGAAAAGGTCCGCTTACATCAGACTTCCTCTAAGAAAAAAATATGTATGTCCTTAGGGTTATTACTTGATATATATGCACATAGCATTGCTAGTTAACGTCTCTAACGTTAATGTCAGGACAGCCTGTAATGATTAAAATAGCTAATAAAATTACAGAATTTTTTTTTCCAGTAAAAATCCAACTTCAGTGAATAACAGGAGAAAAGAAACCTTCTTGTCACCCTATATTGATTGGATCAAGAAAAAACATGCTACACATTCCACAAATTTTCCTCTAAATTCTGTAAAGCTGTTTAATCATCTTCAGTTCCTATAAACACGCACCTAGTAATTCTGCAAACCTTGTAATGCCATGTAATATCAAAATACAAGACAGTAATCTTCAGTCATAAAACCAGCCCTGCAAACTGAAGAGTGTGATATTTCATGAAGTATCTCCAAATCCAGTGTCTATTCATTTCCAGGTGACAAAATGAAATGTTTAGGTCATTTGACTACTAGTATTTCCTCCCCTGAGTATTATCTAGACAGTACACTTGGCAGTACATTAATATCCTCACCCCCGAACGAGTAGAAAAATTTCAATTTTTCCTATACTGTTTTCAAAAACTTCTTATTGAAGTAATACTGTTCAATTGACATATATCTGAAACGGAAGAAGCCTTTACCTTTTCATGATTGTGTCTTGTGGGGGAAATTTTGCAGCAGCTTAACCTCATCTAAAAACTGTTCATGCAACTTTTCAAGGTCATTGTTAATTGAGCAAATTCCTGTGTAAATGCTGATTGATAAAGCTAAGCTACCCAGGGCAGCATTAAAATGTGAATAAAATGCATTCATAAAGTGGTTGTCTTGAGTAGTAATTGACATAATAACCTGTTGTGTGTGGCACTCCTTTTTCACCTGCTTCTTACTTCTTTTCTTCACTCTGATTTGTCATATACCCTGCATACTCACATTACCATTTTATGATCAAAAGTCACAAACGTTAATAGTCAAGTATTACGGAAAGAAGTTTATAATGAACAGCATCAGGACTATAGTAAGGTCCATTTGTAAAGAACTGTATTTAACTTTGCCAGAGAGAATCCTCTGTTTTACAACAGTGTAGTACTTCGAGCTCTATGAAGTAAATTAGTTATGTTTAGAAAGAACTTACCACGTAAAACAGTGAGTCTCGTGGACACACTTATTTCGCCAACACTGTTGGAAGCCACACATTCATAAATAGCTTCATCTCGTGGTGTACGCAGTGGTTGTATTCTGAGAACTGATCCAGATCCATCATCAAACTCTATTACCTATAAAAGGAAACAAAAGCTGTCACAGATGTTGTTACAAATACCTATCCCTCAGCTAATCTGTTCATGAACAGTGGTATCCAAGTCACCAAAGACAGGTTCGTTTTTCAAATTTATGTACTGGGAAAAATTCCAATGATATGGGAAAATGTTTAAGAGGCAATACTTTGGAACATACACTGCTGTTCAGTGAGTATTGAGTGGCCACTTCAATATAGCTTCAAGAAATACAGGACAAAAAACAAAAAAACAAACAAAACAAAACAACCAGCAAACAAAAGCTGTAAGAAACAAGTCTGTAACTTAATGCTCTTATTCTGCAGTTCACCACCAATACCTCTCCATTCTCTCAGCTAAAGTACTCTACCTTCAAATGCCAGTTACATTCATTTTAATCGCTGCCAGCAATACAATATTCCCTCTCTACTCGCAGACTGCAGCTCACTCACTCATTTGTCTTCGAAGTTAAAAACCGTCTGCAATTTCTGATCCAAACAGGATGACTCAGTTTAGCTTTGTATTTAACCCATAGAATATAAGTAAATTTATGCAAAAAAGTGACTATTTAAGAGACTAAATAATAAGGCTAAACTTTTAAGATTTAGTTTTAAAACTGCAATATTCACACAAGAAGTAATAACTTTTATATGAGAAAATTCACTGAAGAGATCTTATTTCCTTCTTGACCTGCAGTCAGAATCACATAAAATATTGGTGAGTACTGCAACACTCTGTAAGTATTGGAAAAGCTTTCTTAATAATTAATAGCAGTAATCTATTTAATCTACTTTTTTAAAAAGAAGTTTTAAAAATCACTGGGAGATATCAGTAGTACCATCAGGTAAATGACACTTATAAAGAAAGGACAGTCGATTTCTTATTTTGTTTTTCTCTACAAAATAATTTATATCTGTCCATAATCTATATATACATGCACAAAGCAATTTACATATATGCCTATCTGCACATCCGTCTCTTTCTGTCTAATTTACACATAAGCAACCTACCAGATCTCTGTACATGTTGAGAATAAGAGACAGATAAAGTCCGGGGCTGGAAATGATGGTAAATATGCCCTGTATCTTACTATCTTCCTTGTAGGAATTGCTCAGTTTCTGCTTAGCACTGGGAGAGGTGAAAATAAGATAAAAATCCTGGGGTTTTTTGATAATTAATTTTTTTTATATTTTGACACAGAATGTATTACTCTTTCTGGTTCTTTCAGTAACGCCATTGCCTTAAACAAATCTAGACAACACAAAATATCCACCTGATATTAGCACAATTAAAGGAATAACTAGAATTCTTGATAAATTGACATTTATGACGGAGAGAAACATTTCACAGTCTTTAAGTAGTCAGATTAACAATTTATAGATAAAAAATGTGAGCACAGGATCCGAATAGTCACAAATATACTTAAAAAAGAATAATTGCTATTGTTTAAACCTGAATGCTGAATAAATTTATCTGGACAGCCAACGGAAACAATTGCAGCAGACTGGACTGGGCAATATTGCAGAGATTAAGTATCAAGTCTGATGTCTCCAAAATATGTATCATAAAAGGGATTTATTTTTCATGTGATGAGTTCTCCCTTTTCCTGCATATCACAGCTAGCTAATTCCTAACTCTTCTCTATCTACTGAATGAGATTTTTTTTTTTTTTTTTTTACAACGGAGTTTTTTTAATAAAAGTAGTCTTGAACACAGGGTAGAATGATGTAATTTTTCAATTTATTTTTCCCTTTTCTGTTACTTTTTAAGTTCCTCTTAAAAGACTTCTTAACAACTTAAAACAGATTTTTATAATTCCCATTATTTTATTTAATTTGAAGGAAGAGGAGAAAAAAAGGTTCGGAGTCTATATCTGCAATATAAATAAAAGCTGCAAGATTAATAGAGAAGACAAGGTTTTACTGTAGATTTTAATTTCAGAAGCAATGCCTAGCTCTCACTACTATTCTCACTACCTTGTGAGAATTAGCTGGTGAGCAAGAACATTAAATGACCACGTGTTCAATTATATAAACAGTCACAAGAGAGGAAATAAATTATTTGATCCCCAATTGCTACGTACATGAATCCAGCAAAAGAGTTCTGGTTTCACACAGTGGACAAATAATCAGGACAAGTTTCACGAAACCCTGCAGGAGACTGTCCAAGTTTATTGAATAATAAAAAAGTAAACCCCGCATCCCTGGGAAAGCATGTGGATCAGATGGAACACTAGAATCCTTTCCATCTGCATTTACTATATGAAGACAGGTGTCCTGTCCAGGTAAAACATTTTGTTGTCTTGTATCATTAAGTAACTCAGAGAAATACACAAAATATTACTGTGAAAGGAGAGGAAAAGAAACCAAACTAATTATTCTCTTATTGGTTCAGCTGACAATCTCAGACATTTCTTGTTTTCCAAATGTTTCTTATGTCTTTTTTGAATCTAATTTCTACTGTTGTTCTTTTCGTATTAGAGATTCTATGACATGAATTAATGGTCTTTGAACAAGAAGAAAAGCTGCTTAAAATAATGATTTTCTCTGCACACTTTGTAACTGCTCTGCTCAGTGGACATGACAAAAATTATAAAACTCTTGGCAAGTGTCATCTATTTCTCTGAAATACATTCTGTCTTCCTTGGCCATACCGTTTGTTCAACAGTCCACTAAAGGCATTTTTAAAACATTTTAAGGTGTTTTTTATACTTACTTTCAAATAATTTTTTATGGAAATAAAACCACTTTATTTTTGCTTATTCTCCCTAAAATCAGGTACACCGGTACCTAGATATATTAAGGAAATAAACCATGGCATATTGCAGAATAACACACAGTAAACATATACATGCACAATCTTTCTCTGTTTAGAATTCACTTTGAGTGAAAGTTCTGTGAACAGAAGCGGATAAATTGTGTAGACTTTCTGACAAAAATTCTATGTTAATCCCTCTAGCCAACTACAGCTCTGCATATGCTCCGCCAAGTGCTGTTTTTGGCACTAGGAGGTAACATTTAAATTAATGATTTTATTTTTCATGTTGTAGTAAATATATAAGCCAAAAATGATAATGGTTAATGAACAAATCCCAATGCCTTTAAATATTTTTTGAAACAAAAGTTAATAAAATAAATTTGGTTTATAGAAGAAATGCAGTTCTTCTAAAAAAATCTAACCTGAAAGCCAGGACAAGCAATCTTCACAAATACTACTGCAAATTAATACAGAGGACTTTGATATTCAGTCAGTTGTTAATAACTATATATTAGTACATTTGCTCATAAAATGCCTGTCACAACTGTTTTATATATAAATCATTAACCATCGAACAGCTGTTTTTAAGCAAACAGAAGTTTCTTATTTAACACTGAAAACATTTAAGAGACAGTTATACACTCTTAGTGCCAGTTTTGATAACTCTTCTAAAAGCTTTCCCCCATTTTCTGAGGTTTTTCTTCATGTTAAAGCTCAATCCGTATTTGACGTTAATTATTCCAGCTACTATAAGAGGGAATAATTCTTCTTTTCTTATTTCTCCCAAATAAACAGAACCCTCTGAGCAGATTATTTTCACTGTTTCCTTTAATTGAAGGTTGTGGAGAGAAACATCTTTCTCTAAGCCTTTTCGTAATCAATTGTTAAGAAAAGAATCAAAAGCAAGCAAGTTTTACTTTTCCTCTTCAGCAGCAGGAACTACAGTGCCTCTTTTGTCTCTTTCCTCAACAGGGGTAAGGAACTGTGGCAGCAGAAGCAGTCAAAGACTAGGCCTGCTCGATGCACTTTGTCACAAAAGGAGGTGGCTTGTTTTCGGAGACAGAAGTCACTGCTCAACTCATGCCCCCAGCAGCTCCTTCCTGAGACAGCAAACTGAGGCACCACAAGCTCCTTAGTTCAACCATGCTAGCTTAGAAAACAGCAGTAGCAGTTTTCTCTTTAATGGTTCTATGCATAACCATTTTTGAAAATTAAAACTTCACAAGACTGCTCCCACCATATGATCCCTGATAGTCAATTCTATTTTGCTAAATCACTATTAATAAAGCACACATACTGAGATTAAAAACAAGGTTGGAATAAAATGTTTTTCAGAGGAACAGAACAATGGACCTAATACCTCAAATCTCTGATTGCTGACTTTCTTTCCTTTTTTGTTCCAGACAATTTTAGGTCTTGGATCTCCTGTGGCTTGACAGATGAATGAGGCGACTCCTCCTGAAACCCCCGTCTGGTCAACGGGAGTTCTTGTAAACTTTGGTGGTGCTGGAACAAACAAAAAATTAAGAAAATTAATCCAAGCAGTAAATGTAAATTTTAAAAAAGTCACATCAAGACTTCAAAATTTAAAAATAAGAAATGCTTTGTTTCTCCAGTGATATCATTCACCTGCAAGAGAAAGCATTATTAAAAAACTCCTAAAAGGTCAGGAAAGTACTTAGAGATTTTACTAGTGAAATTTATATTAAAACTGAAATCTGATGGCATCAGAATAGCAAGATCACACATTATATTTTATCACCATTATAAACAAAAAGTCCACTTTGATTTCTGTTGCAAAATGAGCTCATCAATCAACTGGAATAAAACCATGATTCACTACTTGATGCTATGATCACAGGGCGTCATGAAAACAGGATTCTCACCTTTGAGACATTAAAATCAGTGACATTTAGGAGGAAGCATTTGTAATTTTGCATGGTGGAGGTAAATTACTATGTATTAAGAGTCTAGGCAGAAAGGACTAACAGAAGAGAGATTTATGCTTGGGCACAGTTTTGTGTACAGCTTCTGTTCACTCCTGAATTCTACTATGTCTCTAAAAAGAAGAACTAAAAAAAGATCCAACTACTGCAACAACAGGAGAGGAGAGATAAATGGAGAAACAGTTTTGAAAGTATGAAATGCCATTTTCATTAATTTTTTTCCCTTCATTTCTGTTACAACAAATCAAAATTAATTTATTATTTGACTTGTGATGAGACAAAATTTTCAAACTTAAGAGCAACAAAAGACACAACTACTAAAGATAAAATACTGAAATCTTTAAGATTACATCTAAACAAAAATGTTGAAAAATTCCTGTAAATATTTACATCCTTCTCTTTCTTAGCCAAAAAATTTCTAAAGATCCAATACACCTTCAGGTATTGATTTAAATGATACAAGCTGAGAACTTAGGGACAATAAATGGTAAAAAAACTAGATCTTTGCTATGAAGCCATCCTGAGTAGTAGTTGCTTTATAGCATCTGCTGCAATTAATATTTGTTCTCATCTTCAAATATTAGCAGTCATCTCCTTTATGTTTCCTACCTCTTCCCTTTTCTTCTCTTTCCTCTCTTAGTTCTGACAGGTGTGTACCTCTACTGTACTAGTTTTCATTTCTGTGTTGCTGCTCTTTAGTTCTGATGTCTAACCCCTTATTCTGCAAACCTGGTCTTTCCATAGCCACCATTTCTTGTCAGCATGTTTATTTGAATGTACGAAACAAAGAGGACTAGAGTCGTGCGTGTATGCAACGCTGGAAGAAATCCTAAAATAGTTTAAAATGCCAAGATGCCATTTTACAAAATGAATTTGGGGAAATTTTTTACCTTACCTCTAATTTTTAAGAAGGTATTTTTAAAAAATATAATGTTCCTGAAAATCTGCATGCTCTTTTCTTTAACAGAAATGTCAGGAAAATGTCTTAGCTTTCACCATTTCAGAACGCTCAATGGTCCTATAAGTACCTACTCTGCTAATTTTCCTGGTCAAAAAGTACCTAAACCCAAATGCAAGAGCATATCTCTCCAGTATAGTGTACCACTACTGCCACGGGGAAATTATGAAAGAACTTATCTGATGTCAAAAATTGCCAAAACCATAGCAAAAAAACCACACTTAGAGTGAAGAAACTAGAAATCCTTTCCCAAGTCCCAGGCTTTATGCCTGGACCGCAAAAAGACAAAAATATATTCTGATGACGAGCATCTGGGTTTCACCAAAAGTGCTTTTTTTGAACCCTTTCTATGTATGTTTTAACTCAGCACTGTGTAAAGAGACTTGACTGAATCCAATATACTGACATTCTGTGGCACAAGTTGTGATTGTGTGCCACCAAGTGAAAAATGACACGCTGCCATTCTCTTTTAATTTTTTTTTGACATTTTGTGAATTCACTGTTAGGACTTAAGCCACTGAATGAGAAACGCTTCATGAGGAAGTCCAACAGCACACAGTAACTGTGTGTAGTAGCTCACAGGCAGCAACAGAACACATAGCAATAAATAAAATTTAAAATCTTCCACCAAACTTAACTGCTGTTAGAGGTACAACCAGTTTTCTAACGATTTCTTCATGTAGAACTGTCCTAAACCTGGTAAAGGACTATAGGACTCTAGCTGCCACGACTCCTTACAGATTGCATACTAGCTTCTGCAGAGCGTTATTATCTACGTTGTGGAGTTGCAGCAATAGGGCTGAATACTTAACATGGCTCCAGCTACCTGAACAACATTAATTTTGCAGTCCTGTGTGAATTTTTGCTGGACCAACAATTAGTAAAGCTGTTGTTTGTTAACCATGTAGCATTAGAGACGTAGCATTAGAGACAGACAACAAGGACAGTTGAGCATAGTGATGCAACTTTCAACTTGTGGACATTTTTCAAGGAAAACAAGGGTTTAAAGTTGTATACAAAAACCACTTTCTTGTATGATGTGACTAGTATTATCTACATCAATAAAAAAGCTTCACAATCCAGTATAGAAGGGAACTGGGGTGATCTTTGTCTTTCACTTAGACCATAACCTAGCTGAAAAAAACTAAGGTATGTATCTGGTCAAAGCTCCTTTTTACAAAAGGAAGTAATTCCTATAAAAAACATTGCCACAACTCTCCTCCAATACCTAATCTTGGAAGTAAGTCAGTTGTCTTTCAGGTATCATATGGTATCAGAGAAGATAAATTATTTTTAGAACATAAATAAAGTTATAAAATTATCTGCCATGGAGACAGGTAAGTATTATGCAATCCCTTCTTTTATAACTCAACCAGCACGTTCATCTTGTTACATATAAAGCAACCACCATCACTATAAGGGTATGGGAAATCATAACCAAGCAGAAGCAAAAATTAAAAGTAGTATTTGTTGCCTTTATCTTTATAAAGGTTGTTAATTAAGGTTTGACACAAATTATCTCCACAATTAATGTTGTCAGTTTCTTGACATTGATTGTGACCTAAGCTGCTAGGCACTCTGATAGCAAACACAATTAAACTGCACACACAGTTGTGCTTATTAACATAGAGGGCAATTTTGATTGAGAACTGACAACTATTTTCGATCTCCCTTAACAACAGCAGTGCATAGTTCAAAAAAAACTCTCCGCAGCACAGTTCATTAAGCACAGCAACAATCTATGTGGGAAACTTCCACTGCAATTAAATCTGTCAAAAAAATACGATGTAATATGTTACCAACTATGGTACCACAGTCTTCAGCACTTTCGGAACTTTACTTGGTAACATATCAATAAATGCCATTAAAATAACAGAAGTGTAATTAAAATAAAATAAGTGAAATTCATTTAAAATCAGGGTCTCATATTTCTGCAGTTGAATCCTCTTGAAGGCATCATCAAAATTGCTGCAATTATTATCTTTTAAATGCAAGAATACCCAAGTTTTGCTTGTTTATATACCAGTACCTACTATTCATACTAATACTGAATTTTGATACCTTGTCAAGCTTAAAAAAAAGAAAAACAGACTGGAAGATATCCATAACTTGGACTTCTGAAGAGTACCACAGGCTTTGCCATTCAAGAGCTGTGGGCTCCCACCATCTGCTACTCGATATGCACTTCTTGCCGGGACTCTTGAGAAGCCGAAGTGACAACTATTAAAACACTGCAAATTACACTCTTAATATATGAGGGAAAATTGAATTTATTGCTAGCTCACCTTAAATATGCTGAGCTTGCATTTATTTGTTTTAAAGAGTTCAAACCCATAGAAATTAGGCTGCTGCTTCAATAAACAGTCAAGCTGTCTCCTCAGGGGGCACAGGAACTTCTGAAATAGACGTGGTTTACCCCTTTCCAGATAAACGTGGAGTTTTTTTGCACATTAGGGCTCCATAAAATATATACGTAACGTGACACTAAAATAACTCATTTTGATTGGAACATTTGAATCTCCTGGCACGAGAATAAGACAGTTCTTTCTTCCCTTCTGCGCCTCCACACTGTCTTTTTAAAGTTTAAGGAGAATTCTGAAATAGTGAATGGAATTAATTAATTCACATTTCATCATGTTATAGAATTATACATTTTAAAGCTACTGTTCTGTTCTGTGCTGTGCTTTAAAGATAGGTAATACTTTTCCTCTGCATTCAAATAAAATGTCTGACAAAATACTTTTGAAATTACTACTTCAGCCCCCTTCTTTCCACAGCTACTGCAAACTATTCTTGTGTAGAGACATTTTTATGGACATACTCCTCTAACGAAAAGCTGAATACGAGGGTAAGACTTCACCTTCTTTAAAGTGAGAGTTAATGCGATGTCTGCAGTCCAACTAAACCTAGCTCAACATGTGGACTTACTATGGGCAAGATACATAGAGGAGGCAGAGCCTAATGCATTTGTTTCTAGATTCTCTGGGGTGTATGAAAGTTCCTAGCATAAAAATTTAGGATTAAGCTTCATCATATGCCTGAAATAAGAAAAAGTATACTAGCTTAGAACAAAAATTGCCGTAAATCATATCATATTGTATCCTTTGTAAGCATACACAGCAAGGGTGAATAAACACATCAGAAAAAATTGAAAATGCAAAGACACTTCTTTCAAATGCCCCATTTGCTTATAAATTTACACCTATTTGAGGAGACTCCTTAAAAATTACAGTAACTTTTTCAGTTATAAAGACTCATCTTGTAGCAATAAAAGTTGGAAGATGAAAATCACAACTGTTCCCATGAAATGTTTTCAGCTCAGACTCAGAAATGTAGGCTAAGAGCAGAGTAAACAATGTGGTCTGGCAGGTGCCCATGCACTTTGGAATACTGCACACATACAATCACAAAAATAATTTTCACTGAGTGTAGAACCCTTATATATTACTGGTCTAGTAATACTGGTCTAGCATAAAGTTTCAGGGAGTATGCAACCAGACTCACTCAGAGAAAAAACAAAAAAAAACCAAACAAAAAAACCCCACAAACCGAAACAAACCAAACCAAACAAACTCCTTTATTCACCCCATTTCTCATTTTGTAACATTCACTGTATTCCACAGACTTATAGGCCTCTAAATAAACAGGCAATGGACTGGTTCATATTTAATGATGGTGAAGGTGGTGAAGACTCTTGTCCAGGTAAAAATGAACAAATAGGCAAATGTTGCATGTAATCTCAGTCTGATACTGTACTGATGTATTACAAATTACATGATTTATTTTCACAATTCCTCCAGTAGTTAATATCTTAAAAAACATACACATAGTACTTAGTAGAAAATTACTTAATAGATATTTCAAAACACACTTATTTACAGCATTACCTGCTAATTTACTCCTTAGTAATAATTTGTGACATCGGTTAGACTGATCATTGCTTTAAGTAATTGTTTCACCTTAATTCTAACCCACACTTAGAGAAGACTGCATTTCTTTCTATGTGAGAAAGCTAATTAGATTTTATTTCTATAAGGATAAGAAATCATTTGTATTCAGGAAATCTGCATAAAAAATTCCTAAGTGAACAAGTAGTATGTTCCTAAAAGCTCTTGTCTGTCAGTCACAAGATGTGAAATTTTTCTGTTTCTCACTGTGAACCCCTTAAAACTGCACCTGCCTTAACATCCTTCAGCAAGAAGAATAGCAACAACACAATCTTCAAATGTCATCATACCCTGAGCAGCTGAATAGTTTTATCATACTGTGAATGAAAATTATCAGTTTTGTATCTTTGAGTTATTAAATGCATTTCAGACATGCCAATGAAATCCAGTTGAAAATCTTGATCCATTTGGTTCACAGAAACTATTTCCAGGTACAAACACACATTTCCCAAAAGTCTGGGTAAAGGAAATCAAGGTATTTCACTTTACAGGCATCATAGCATCCTCTTAAACATTCAGCCCCTACAGTACCCATAAAATCTTGGTAATATAATTGAAACACCCATCTCCCCACCTTCTATCTGCTACATGTATTCATCTAAAAGCAAAAGCACTCAGAACAAAGGACTGGTTTTTGATGGAGGTTTCTGGTTGGTTCTTTGGGGCTATTTTTCCAATTTAGTAGTCATCTCCAGTTCCCAGCCTTCAGTCTTCCAGAGCATGCCCACCCTACAGATTTAGTAAGCAGCTCAAAAAAATAAAAATGTCACTTGCTGATCTCTCAAGGAAAATATGAAACGTCAACCCTATATTTTATGTTTTCAAATTTCCTGCAATGCACAGTGTCAGTTAAGTAAGCTGACCATTAGGTTAATTCTTTCCTGAAATACAAAATTAATTTACAGACTTACAAGTAAGGCCTCACAAGTCGAACAGGTAAGTTACATTTTCCAAAAGGTCTAATGTTAAAATAGCACATATTTAATTTGTACCTCTAAGCTGTGCAAACCTTGTTACCAGCTCATTTCATTGTGGATTATGTATGCTGTTTTAGAGATAGACATTATCTGAGCCCTAGGGACATGGGAGGTATATGAACCAACACAGACAGCAACAGACGTTTATTTGCCAACTAATATCATACACACACACACACACACACACACACACACTCTCTCACTCATTTTTAGCTTATAATAACTGAGAGAAAGAAAAAGGCTTTCACAAATATGAAGAACCTATGTGAAAAACCTGTGAAAAGGGCCTTTTACTACTACTATGGACCAATATATTTATATTTGAAGTAGAAAGAAGCTGAGGAAGTATTTATTGCTGTGCTTTTTCTATTGAAACGGTGGCAGGCAACCTACTAATTTAAGCTGGTTTCATGACGAATTATTAGGACATTTAGTGTAAAAACCAGATCAACCATTAACTACTTCCCCATCAGAGCAATACTGCACTAAGCCTAAGAGGAAGCCAAGGCTTATGAGATATCGGAGTCAGTCTCATGGATGATCAGACTAAAGGAGAAACCTCCCAAAGCCAGGGCTACTCCCGCACCATCCCCTCTTGCCTCCATTCCTCAAGCTGGGTGCATAGCTTTAGCTATCAGTGCTACATAACCATTAGCTTAAATACAAACTTTAGCCTTCATTTAAATATCGCTACAGAACACGAAACTGGTATGCATTTGCTTCTAAATCTCCCCTTATTTACTCCAGGGTCTCTTCAGTTGTTTCTACACAAAAATTCTGGTTTACACTAGAGTTCAAGAAAAGAGAATCAGGATGCTTGGTGCTGGTGTTTGACTAACCTGAGCACTGAAAGATGCAGACATATGACTAAGTAATACTCACTATTCAGTAAATGCATAGGAGGCCAAGAATTCTCCTTTTTTCTTTTTTCCCATGCCTGTAAGAATTCCAGCACTAGTGACTCACTAGCCATTATATCAATTCAATTGCATATATGCCTTTAAGTCATAAAACAGCATATGTTCAAATGCACAACACAAAACAAAACAGGTATAAGCTTGTGTATATACATAGTATTTATCACAAAAGTATATGTAAAAGCTAGGTGGGGCTTAATTTACCTGAGTTAGAAAGAGGACCTTGCTAGTTAATCCAGTACTAAGCCTTCTTTCAGCCACAAATAAAAAGCATGAAGCCTCTTGAATCTAAAAGGTTAGTGACGTGCACCACTTTATCCCCCAGGAATATTACATAACCATGTCATATTCAGTAATTTAACGAAAGGAAATTCCGCTTCAAAGCTCTCTACTGCTCCTTTTTCTAATTTTAATGTCTGCAGACTGCGTATGAATTATTTGGTAACTGAGAGCTGACACTCCTTTCCAATGTGAAAAGAAGAAGCAGTGGATTTTAAAATGCCAGGCAAGGTGATCTCTTTCCAGAAGAGTTTTGCTCTAAGAGAAAGGTAGGAATAACAAGACACTACAGGTTTCAATTAGGGACTCAAAATATCTGGGTTATGCCAAGAAAGATGACCTTTAGAAGCATTTTAGTTTTACTAAAACCCTCAAAATACAGGTACCAAAATGAGGAAGCATAAAATTGGGGCACTGTAACAACTAAGTGAAACTTCCACTCCTATTTTATTTATCTAAAAACAACAAAATGCATACCTTGCCATTTATACACAGGGCAAACTGCTGATTACTGACTGTGAAAGCAAAATCAACTATCTAGTAATAATACTGACTCTACAAACTAACATGATTCAGTGTTAATGCCTGACAAGGCATCCACATAAGCAAATTCTCATAACTCCTATTTAAGCAGAAGTACGCTTGTGTCTAATCAAATCTCACAGCCCATATGAACATATGCAATATGGGGCATTAAGGGGTTGAAAATGACTTTCTACTTGCAGAACAGCATTAGGAGATGACATGACTTGACATAAGCATAATTTATTGGGCTAAACTGGTAAAAAAAAAAGGCATCATTAAGGCTGCTATAAAATAATGATAATTTAAAAACCTAGTTAGTAGAGACCTATAAATCTCTTTCCTTCTTACTCAGTTAGGCCTGCTTTGTCCCAAAACTTGATCAACCCCTCCCTTTAGAAGTTATAAACCAACATTTACCTACAAGAACCAATTACATGAAACCTGAATTAGATGTCTAACCAAGCAGAGAGAATATATACTCCTCTATATATACCACCAGTGCTCTGTGAGCTTTGCAATGCAGCCCACCTTCAGCTGTACTGTAACACAGGTTAGCATGGCCCATAGGATGATGCACTGCTGATGCATAAGCAGACATTCATAAACTAGGTCAGAAAACTGTTTATAGATATTAAAAAAGATTCAGTGACTAAAGGCTCCAGTGGATTGTCCCAGTTCCTTGCCTACAAGTCACTTACGATACATCAGTACGGTTAACACAGTACAAGCAGCCTGCTCTGGGATACGGCTATGCAGACATAAAAGCACTGATCAGAATGTATTTACACTGGCAGTATTTTTGATACTCTATTTTCAGTGTCCTACTGTGTATAGGTCCTGCCATAAAGACCAGCCACATTTTGCTGTCGTTAACAACAATGCACTGCAAAAATGCAAGAAATACTACTCATAAGGTACTCAAGGTTCATCTGCTCCACAACATTCTACAGGAGCTGAGTTGTTCTAGATTGTCTCTAGCAAAGTTATGCCAGCATAAATCTAAAGCACATTATAAAGCACGTAAGAATATGAGAACTAAAACCTCATCCAAAGATATGCACTACAGAGGTGCTGCCAGATCATGGATTTGATTAAAAAAGCAGAAACATAACCAAAAGAAACATATCACCACATAAAGGTAAACCTCTAGTTACTAGAAGTTCATTTCTGTTTTAATTCTGATATGTAATAGCACTTCATACAATGACATCTATTCTGCCACCTATTAACTAAAATCACTGAAAACACAATTACTTGATATCTTTTATAGCATTGCACTTGCTTTACAAGAATCTTGCATGGTTAACCATGTTACTTCAGTGATTTTTAATGTAATTTTTAGTGGTTAAAGACACATCAAAGTAGATAATCCTGACCCACAGTGCTGTGCCTAGTTTACTATCTCATCTATCTCTCACTAATTATATCTTCCATTCTTCTGTCTTTAACATATATTTATTCTTTTTTTTAAAAGAGATACCAAGAAACCACAGCACTGTGTACAAATGATATTTAGTCAAGGGTATGCTATTAAAAGAAAGACATAAGACTTTGCAGGACACAATAAAGCCCTTTTTCTTAAAAAAAGTAAAGAAAAAAATTAAATTTGCCCTGTCACAGAGATTTTCACTCTGAAATCTCTATCATAATTAGAAAGCATGATTCATGCCCATCTTTAAAAGAAAAGTTACTAAAATATGACTACCAGCAAGGATTTCATTCTTCATTTTTCTTCCAAAGGCAGATACGTTCTTTACAACTACTATAAAAACAACAAAAAAAACCGGTAAATCCTAGTCATACTTTCCTTTTAAGTTCATATCTAAGTAGTATGAAGAAAACAAATTCACTGAAGTTTAGTCTCAAGAGATAGAACTGGAAGCCAAAAGCACTGAAAGTGGCAGCTGGCTCCTGGACAGAAGAGAGGGCTGACAGCCAAAACTATGTAATTCTAATCCCATCTCTGTTAATTGCCTGCTGTTTAGCTTCAGGCAAATTACTTAACCTCCGTGTCTCAATTTACTTACTTCCAGGATTATGCTACTTAGATTATGTTGCAAAACACAGGGAAGAGTATTACAGTTGTTATCACCACTGTATTTACAAAATTTTTGTAGGGATTTGTGCTCATGCATTGAATGAAATGTTCCAGTTTAAGTCCTACCTACTTACTACGTGGGTGACACTTCTATCAGGGCAAAGAAAACAAAAATGAACAGAAAAACCACACTCAAATCTAAATTTGAAGTGTCAGTGGAAATTGCTAGCTCTTTGAAAAACTTATTAGTCTTTGAAAACTGCAGTCCTCTGCATATCAGTACTGCAAAATGTTGGTTTAATTAACACCCTTTTCTCCAAGGACATGAGCTCACACTGCACAAGTGTACTGAGTAAGAACTGCTAGTTTTGACACTAAGAGGTATGTACTCAAAGCAGTTATCTTCTATAAATGATAATAAATTATTTCTCAAAAATGTATCACACTGCATCATAATTCAAATTCAGTGGTATATAATTAATATTGTGGGTATCTATTTAAATAATAGAATTGAATGCTTTAAATAGGAAACCATATTAATTATAACAGTCAAAATATTGAAATATTCAGGTAACAGTAAATAAGTATAGGTATGTTTAGATCTAATATGCATGTTCAGAAATTAGAGATTTAAGGAAATTGTATTTTCCGCATCAAGCTTCAGCAACCTCTTGAATATATACTTGAAAATGGACAATTGTTTGTTCGTGAAGAGAACTGAGAACTCTGGTTTGCTGTCAATGGATTCTTATTTCTGTATGTCTGATTCTCAATGGTGTATTTAAAATGTAGAAAATACCAAGTGATCAGTCATTGCACTCCAGCATCAAAGCTACAATCTGCTTATAGAAAGAATACAAAAGGTAGAACAAAATCTGCATTGCTGCAAAACTGTCTAAGTTTTCTCTGATTTTTTTTTCTTCTGAATATAAAAATATAACCAGAAATAAACTTCTTACAACAAAACTGAAACTACTGACACAAATTCATGTGAGGTTAGATTACTGAAGCTGGGGATATACAATGGATACGGCAGGTTACCAAATAGAACTCAAAACAGATGGCCTGAAATATCCAAATATAAAATGGACAGACAGGAATAAGAAACAAGCTAAAAAATAGCTCATTTCATGAAAAAAGAAATTATAAAAAGCAGAAGAGAAGCAGAAATTAATGGTCAAACAGGGCAGAGGGATAACCAAGATGAATCTCAGATCTACCGAAGTAAAGATTTAAGCAAAAATAAGATCTTTACATATTACTATACTGCCAGTCAGTCACGTATCTTTAGTGAAAGATTAAGTGTTTGAAAGCTTTGATTTCAGTGTGTATAAAAGTTGCTTGCTCCCAAAGGCTGTCTAGAAAGTTGTAATTTAATCTTTATGTTCTTTAACATGCAATGCCTCTCATAAAATAATAGTAAAACCTCTTGAATGAATTACTGTATTGTTCATAAATCACAAGAATCAATTACTACGTGTATTGTTCCTTCACTGAATGCCTTTAGAAAAGCAGCTTCTGGTTGTTCAATAATTTGGCATATTACTGTGTCACAAGCTGGCACACACAACTGGAAAAAATTCTAATTAGAGTCAGCAATAAAAATTGAGAAGTTAGACTTTGATGCTTCTCTTGTAAAAAAAATCCTCTTTGAAAAGTAGACAGCTTTCAAAAAATTTTAGGAAAAAAAATCTTTGAAGTTTTTGGTTTCAGTACTCTCAACTTCTCACTGCAACAATAACAATACAATGTAACACAATATATGGTACCAAAACAAAAGGAAGGTAGGGAGAAGAATTAATATAAAATTATTACTGACAGAGATGAAAATCAGCCCACTGAAGTACCAGACGTGTTTTTTATGTGCTTGGCCTTAACCCCAGCAACACATTTAATGATTAAGAATAAAAAGTTTAAACCTTTGTGTGCTTTCTCCCTCTTCAATAGACAGCAGTGTAGTAAGTTGATACAAACACGTTTAACTTTTCTATCAGCCTGTAGCATAACATTATACATAAAAGTCTTCTGTTGTGATTATGTAATTAGTTGTGCATAGGTATACAAGAATATATCTGCTGGGTAGAGTTAAAAGAAGTATAGTTCTCACTCCTCCCAACGCAAGAGCCTCTATTGGTCAAGGAACTCCAACTTGTGATACTCTATCTGGTACCAGATCTGTAGAAGCTACAAACATAATGAACTAACCATGTGTTTTCTGTTTATTTTTAAGGTTCTTACTTACTGAATGTAGTAGCTTCCCTGAAGTTCCATATTACTAGGACAAGAGTAGTAGGATGTTTGCAACTTTTCCTTCCTACAGACAAAGAGCTATATGCTCGCATATGCAGATACCAAGAATAAAGAAAATAATACAGTGTACACAGGACCAGGTTTTTTAGCAAATTATTTTGTGTTATAAATATAAATTCAGAAGAAAGAAATACAAGGAAAAAAACATGAGGTAGCTTAATTTAAAAAATACATACTTCACCTGCTATAGTTAGGAACTGCTGTTTTTTCAAGGATAAAATCATGCTTTCAGAGCATGATTATCAGTCATGTAAAAAGTAATCAGAATTTACAGAGTTGACTGTATGACTTACTGTCAGAGACTGAAATACTGTAGTTTATGCCTTAAAACATTTTCATGAAGGACTTTTAAAACTGTATTACAAAAGCTGCAGCACCCTGAATGGGGCTCTGAGAGGCCCTGGACCTGCTCGCTGATGAAGACAAGAAAAAGGGCTGGGGACATTCACAAAGCATAAGCTTAACACCTCCAGAGTGGGGACCACAGCCCCAGGGCTATCAGCTGCCAGGCTCGCACAGACCCTCGCAGCAAAGGGTGGGGGGAGAGGGGCTTTGGGTGTGTGCTGGAAAAGCCTCTGGTGAGAGGCGCAGTGAGTGCCCATCCTCCGCTGTGCAGAGGAGCCCAGCTGAGGGGCCCTTCACCCAGGGGGAGAAGCTTATCCCCAGCAGAGGGGGTGACATGGCCCATCAAAGGACCCCCCCAAAGGGGTCCCCAGACCCTGCACCAGAGCACCAGAGATGATGCAACAGACCCCCAGTGTTGCAAGGGACAGTGTGTCAAGCTGGGCCCTGCAAGGGAGACACGTGGGCGTTCCCACCTGCCCAAAGCGTGTATTAATCCACGGGACTCTGCACTCTGCAGCGTGTGGTGGTGTGTGGCAGCATGGCCACAGCAACGGGGGACCCTCACCACCAGAAGAGCAGATGGAGGGGAGCAACGAAACGTCACTGAGACCCCTGGATGGGTGATAGGCTTCCACCTAACCCCTGTCACACTCTCCTTGTCCCCCCACCCCCCCCATGCACACTTCTTTCTCTATCTCCTTTCTTTCTTTCTTTCTTTTCTCTTTCCTTTTCTTTGCCTCTTTTTACTATTAAATAAAATACATCAATTTTTTGGCACCAACATCTAACCTCGTTTGGTTTTAATCTCCTTTTTGGGAATATTTTGAACCTTCTAAGTTCTCTCCGGTTTATGCACAGAGACTTAGTTTTCTTTGCTCTTCTAGGTTTAAAACCGGATCGTAACACTTACCACAGCAAAAAAAGAGAAAAAAAGAAAAGAATGTTTTTGCATTTGAGAGCGTAAGGATTATGTGAATATTTACAGCACCAGAAAAAAACCAGAAAAAACCAGAAAAAACACTTTAAATAGTGTCAAAAGCAGCCCTCACCTCTGAGTTTACCCATACTGTTGTTGCAGTAAATCTTGTAATTACAGTTATATACACATGTCCTAGTCAGTTTTAATTAAGGTAAAGCAGTGCAATTAACTGTTAGCCACAGACCCCTTAAGCAGGCAAAAAAGTAACTACATAGACCTTGCAGACAATCAGGTGACACTGTCTGCCCAATGGTTAAGGTAGCCAGAGCATATCTATACAGTCACAATTATGTTCAACTTCAGAACTGACACAACGATCGAACAATGAAACTTCGAAATTCCTCATAATTTCTCACCAAAAAACCTATACCAATCCATACTGCATTACGTACATTAGCTCCTTTGCTTTCTGCAATCCATTACAAAGATGTTAGTTTTGTCACAATCAAAGTGAGGTTTCGTATAGATGTGTAAATCTTTCCATACTGGTGACCTCCAAGTTCAAATCTCCTATAACACTTGAATGTCAAATTTCTTTTTCAACCCACCAGCACATTTTCTTTTTTTCAAGTGGAACTGAGTTCTTTATCCGATACATATCTTGAGCCTCCCCTGTTCTCTCAGATCTGAGAATTTAAGTCCTTTCTGATCGAAGTAAGGGCTTATTTCTTAAGCTTTCTGATCGTTTCCCAGTGAATGTTTCCACCATGCCCTCAATTTCTTTCTTATCTTGTTTACAGGTGATTCCTCTGCACCACAGCAAAGGAGTATGAAATAAATCCAACGGCTAAAGCATTACACTGTTAAAAGGTAGGATCCCTATGACAAAAGTAATTTTAATTGCCAAACATTGCAAAGAGAAAAAATACTGGATGTTACACTGTGGAGCCAGAGCTAATTGTCTGCATCACTGTTATTTGAAAACACTCATGTTCTTCCCCACATTCTGATTCACTATGACCTTTCAGGACTGACTAAATTAGCCTCTTTTCTGAAAGAAATAAAAGGACAGTGGAAGTCATGCAGGTGTGCATAGTTTTGTGTGAATGAACAATGAAGAACAGATTAAAAAGTCATACAGTTACCTCCAGTCCAGACATTTACTTCTAGGAGCAGCTATCTTACTCCCAAGATCAGATGACTGTCTAAAAAGGCCACCATAGAACTGAGTGCTTAAGTGAATGATACAAAAACTTAACAACCAGAGTACTGAAATAAGTTCCACCCTGGATATTTCATGCAGATGATTAACCCCATTATGGATTTGCCTTTCTGTTTTTAACTGCTTTTCTAACAATGAAGGTATTAGATTCTTAAAATGCTGTGAACAATACACTAAATTTTGCTTTAGATCACAAGAGATTAAATACTGGTGCCAAAGAAAACCTGCTGCCTGGTATTCCTAAATAGAGCCAGCCTTTTGACCACATTGCTAGACTTTGTATGGTTGTGAAAGACTCCAGTACCAGTACTGCTTTTCAATACAAAACACCTACAGAACTTCTAAAGATTTTACAGTTATGTTCACAAAATGAAGGTTGTCCAGTATATGGCCCAGTGAACATGCATGCATATTAACACAAGTAGAGATTTTGGTAGAACAGGTTTTTTTTCTGAACTGTCACATTTCTACCAAACTTGACTAGGTTTCCAACACAACTAAATTTCTGTAAAAGATCATTCCACTCAGGCAATCTTTGAAGACTAGACTGTTTTGAAAATATTGTTTTTCCATTTAATTAGAAGTCACCTAAGTCATTAACTGATACTATGTTTCAATCAAGACATTCTACCCATGACATATCTCTAATTATATAAAATATTTTCCCTTTCTTGAAACTGAGAAAACATGCATACTATGAACAGGTAAACTGATTTCTTAAATAAGCAGCCTAATTTCTTCATTACCGTAAGCTGGTAACTTAGTAGTAACAGTGATACTGCTTAAATTTACATAAATTGAAGATTCGGTCCATTATTTTCAGATTCAGGTTGAGAAGCACATGTAAAGCACTGTGATCAGATTTCTAGTTACATAGCTTCCAAAAATATAAAGTTTGCAAGCTTAGCTCCTTATGCACTAGCTCAGTGCTGACTGTTTCAAAGTTGGGTGGATAAACTGATACTACGCGGACCTCTGCTCTAGCAAAGACTCACCACATCAAGTAACCATAACCGAGTCTTATTAGTTAGCCAGCAGTTACCATCAAACACACAGACACACAAGAGACTGTAAGATACACTCCATAGGTTATAAACTAATTGTCTGGGTGACAGGTGCTCATACTACACTGCACAGAAAGTTGGTAAGTAAATGAGAATTTTGCCTAGCTTCCTGTGAGACAAAAACAAACCTATGTTTCTAATGAACTGATTCATATTGTGCTTCAGTTTTGCAGATAAAAATATGAAAATTTTAGTGTCTGTAATAAAAATTTCTTCAAAAGTCTTTAAAATTAATTTACTAAAATTCAATACTGGATATTGGTTTTGCTCAGGAAGAATGAGCACAGAATTTCTTTTCACAGAATTACAGAACACCCTAGTTGAAAGTGACCCACAAAAATCATCAAGTCCAACTGTGGTCTTGAACTGGACAGTCCCAAGACTTGTGCCACATGTCTGACAGCATTGTCCAAACTCTCCTTGAACTCTGTCACACTTGGTGCTGTGACCACGTCCCTGGGGAGCCTGTTCCAGTGCCCAACCACCCTCTGGGTGAAGGACCTTTTCTTAATATCCAGCCTAAATCTCCCCTGACACAACTTCATGCTGTTCCCTCAGGTCCTGTCACTGGTCACCAGAGAGAATAGACAAAAAGAGAATAATTCTGGAATTTTATTCCAGAATTATGTGCAATTCAGCAAGTAAAAAGTAGGTAACTATTTTATCCTAGGTAAAAATAGGTAACTAATAATAGGTAACTAATTTATCCTAATATTTATTCTTATTTAATTAGTTTTAGTTGCTAAATAATTTTAATTTCTCTTAATCATAACTAATTTCTAGAGTTATACTCATAAGGTAATAAACTATAAGGAGAAGAGAATGAGATATAAACATTTCATATTTATATACCTTCCATGTTTAGAGTTCAGCTTTTTTGAATGGCAAGATGCAGGAGAGAGGGCAAAGCTGGTTTGCAGCAATGAAAGGAAATCTATCATGTTTTCATGCATTTGGTAAACCTAGGTCTGATCCTACAGCATAAAAAATTTACACTGAAGAAGGAATTCTAACAGCCTGTAGTGAAAGTATTCCCTGTGAAGTGATGCCAAGTACATATCTGTGTGTTGTTATATAAGAAATCTCCATATGTATTGAATGCAATTCTTTGTAGCACTTCATCATGCCTCTGTGTTTCAAAAGTCCTGATAAATATCCAGGCTATACTGGTAGTGGGCCTTAAGTTTCTCTATTTACTGACATTATCAATTTCTTTAAAGTCTGTTAGTCCTCTCTGTAATCTTGGAATAAATCAAGAAAAATTCCAGTGAAACAAAGCTAATGAATGGGTAAATAAGGATGAACAGAATGATATTACAAACTAATAAATAATATATTTATTTATATCAGCATTATTTAGTATTTGTAGAACATTTAGCACCCTCATAAAATAAGACCTGACTTTGCTATATCCAACAAAAACAGATAGGATAATTTTCCTCCAAGAATGTTTACAATCTTAATCTTACCCCCTAAAATGTTCACAGTCTATGTATAAAATAAGGCCAGACAGCTGACTCTTGCCAAACTTAACACAATACATTGAAAGTATGACAGAGTTTTAGCCTGCAGGAATGGCATTAAAATCAACTCTAACTTTCTAACAGTTGTTGCACTCCTAGCAGAGCAAAACACAGCTGAATGGAAGACTACTAAGTCTCTTTGTGGGTAACTGCAGAAAACTAAACTTTTGCTTATCTTTCTTAATAGCCTGCAATGCAGGCTTATGCAAACCTGTAAAATGGCATCCAAAACAAAATACGTAAGAAAGAAGTCACTATCTCTGCACTCCAGTTTGGAATTATCAGAGGAGAACGTCCATCAGCTTGACTCACAAGAAACTCTGTGCTGCTGATTCACAGATACAAAAATTGCAGAAAATTTATTGAAAGGTAGTCAGTGATCTCATTTATTAAGAAAAGAACACATTTCAGCCAAGTGAGAAATTGAGAGCTTACAATAAATACATCGTATGTCTTCAAGTTGTAACCACCAACACAAAATACTTCCTCAACCAGGAAAATTACTCTAATCTCACATTTTAGGGTCAAATTATTCTTTATTTTTCATTTTGCCCACTGAATGTATCAGAAATTTAATGTCTTGTTTCAGTTTAGGAAATATGGTATCACTGCCAGCAGATACCCAAAATGATCAATCTCGTATTAGCACCTGAGACCAGGTTGTTCAGCATGAAGAAGGTTCTGGGGCGTTCTTATAGCTGCCTTCCAGTACCTAAAGGGGTCTTAAAAGAAAGATGGAGAAGTACTTTTCACAAGGGCCTGTAGTGACAGGACAAGGGGTAAAGGTTTTATACTGAAAGAGGGTAAATTTAAATTGGATGTAAGAAAGGAATTCTTTCTTTGAGAGTGGTGAGGCACTGGACCCCATTCCTGGAAGTGCTGAAGGCCAGTGGAAGGGCCTTTGGGCAATCTGCTCTACACTGAAGGTATCCATGTCCGTTGCAAAGGGTTCTGAACTATATGTTCTTCAAAGTCCCTTGAAACTTCAACCATTCTATGATTCTTATCTGCTAGAAGGTTTCTCTTACATACTCATCATTCACATCATTCCAGATTCTGTTTTCCAATGAAATAAACATCCCAGCCAATACATTAAATCTTCAGCTTGATAACTTACAGCAGTTGAGACTTCAGTTCTCCTTCTGCTATAAAATATCAATCTATTGTAGTATGTAATAAGACATTTACTTTCCGGAGCTGTAAAAGAGATACAAACAAGCTAAGCTACGTAATGATAAATGCCATTGGTTTCATGAATCCACATTTTTGTACTTCTGTCAGCATAGCAGTCTGCATGCAGACAGATCAGCATGCTTCTGAACTTCCAATATTTCACTCAAATTGTAACATATGAAGAATCCCACAAGAGACTATTTTAAAGTTTAAATATTTAATGACTGTCATTGACCTCCTTCGCTCTTGAATAGCCATATGATATATGATCAGCCATATAATAGTCATGGTGCCAGGTGCAGACCAAATATTTATTTAGGCTGCTGTTAAACTGTAGTTGCAAAAATTGATCTTGAAGACATTCAAGAATTCATGAAGACATTATGTATTTCAGAAAGAGCCATATATGTGACAAATACATGGTCAAACAGCATGGTGGGTTGACCCTGGCTGGGTGCCAGGTGCAGACCAAAACCTCTGTCACTCCCCCCCCCTCAGCCTGTGGAGTGGAGAGAAAATACAACGAAAGACACACAGGTCACAAGGACAGGGAGATCATTCACCAGTTACTGTCACAGACAAAACAGATTCAGAGAAATTAATGTATTCATTACCAATCAAACCAGAGTAGGTTAATGAAAAATAAATCCAAATCTTATATACACCTTTCCCCCACCCCTCCCTTTTTCCTGGGCTCAACTTCATTTCTGTTTTTCTCTTCCTCCTGCCCTTGAGCAGCACAGAGAGACAGGGAATGGGCACTGCTCTAAGTTCATCACACCTTGTCTCTGCCACTCCCTTCTCCTCACCCTCCACCCTTGTTCCAGTGTAGGGTCCCTCCCACAGGAGACATTCCTCCATGAACTACTTGAACCCAAGTCCTTCCAATGCAGTGCAGTATTTCATGAACAGACTAAGGCAGCACGGGTCCCCCACAGGGTCACAAGTCCTGTCAGCAAACCTGCTGCAGCAGGAGCTTCTCACAGGGTCACCGTCTTCTTTGGGCACATCTACCTGCTCCATTATGGGGTCCTTCACAGGCTACAGGTGCGTATCTGCTTCAGCAGGGGCTGCAGGGACACAGCTGCCTCACCATGGTCTTCATCACAGGCTGCAGGGGAATCTGCTCTGCTGCCTGGATCATTTCCCACTGACCTGGGTGTCTGCAGGACTGTTTCTCTCACATACTCCCACTCCTCGCTTTTCTGGCTGCAATTGCCCCAGCACGGCAACTTTCTTCCCTTTCTTAAATCTGTTATCCCACAGGCACTACCGCTTTTGCTCATGGCCACCGGCAGGTCCATCTTGCTACCATCTGGCATTGGCTTTGCTTAGGGGAAACTTCAAACAGCTTCTGTGGGCCCCTGCTACCAAAAACTTTACCTAGTACAAACAGTGACTACTTTCTACTTTCTGCTTAACAACCTGCCTGGTGTCTCTGTATTCTATAGCACTGTCATCTTTCAAGAGCTTCCTAAGCTTTTACTTTCCACAATTCCCTGATTTATTCATTGTACAACTTCAACAAAGAATGAAAGATGCAAAGGGCTTACAGCAAAGAGTCTGAGCCTGAAGCCTGGCAGATGGCCAGGGAAAGAAAGCCTATGTAATTGTATTATCTTGCACCCATATGGGGAAATAGTCACAAGAATATCTTTGATTCTAGCATTTCCCACTAAGTGAAAATGTAGAGATCTTCACAAAGTTGGTTTTTTACTCCTATTAGAAAAAGGAACTCTACAGCATAATATATATTTCTACAAATTCCAAGTTATCCACACACTTCTGCTGATATGTAGGAGCAGCAGCAGCATAAAGCAACTTGTAATCACTAAAGCTGGTATGTCTGCCTGAAGACAGAAGACTGCCAACCATTATTCTACTCAGTTTAGAGACTATTTCTTATAAAACAAAGAAATCTTTGATCCCATGAAACCTGGATTAATTCTCAGGCTATGCAGAACAAAACTTTCACTGCTTTTCTTCCCTTTGGTTTCTCCTTCCACAGCTTCTGTCAACCTTACTACGTCTACCAAGGCTGTATCTCTAATAGTCCTCAGATCTTGCTTCTAATCGTCTTGTTTCTAAATCACGTATTTTCTGCTCACATCTTCTCACTCCTGTATCTTGCTACAAACTATTCCCCCTCATCTTTTCACAAATCCAGTGTATTTCATTACGACCATGGATTTTTTAATACAAAACAAATAAATATTTTCAATTTGAAACTATTTGATCAACTGTTTAGCTTCAAATTCATTCCCATGTTAGCAGTTTTTATCTCATACTGTAGATATGAGATCCAAAAATACCCTTTCTGGAATATGATGTCTATTCATATATACACTTCTTTTTAAGTTTCACCTTTTCTCAAAGGAATAATGACCTCTACTTAATACTACGACATAATTAAAGAGCATAAAGGAAAACTTCCAAACACTGTAAGCAGCAGAGATGCCAGTTATGTAACTAGCTAGCCAAGGCAGGCAAACTATCTCCAGTAAATATTTTGGTTTTAATTGTTACATTCCTATCTACTCATGTTCCACTAACTTTAAGCTGTAATGGTGAGAATACATCAGACGAAGATAGAGCTGACAAGTTCCCTTTTTTCTCTACTACTAATACAACTGTAGTATGGTGTTTAACAGAGATTATTTCAACAGCTACTCCAGTTTACTGCTGCGCATGATGCAATATTACAGCAATGGACATCTTTTTCATTTACATTCACAGCAGACAATGAAAACCTGATGGCTTTCCTTTTTTAAATAAATCTGAGTCAAATAGTTCCATCTCTTAAATACAAATAAAATACTATGCTGAATTATTTATTTTAAGATTCAACTGCTGTATGGCAAACAGCCCACATGCCTTTGCCATCTGCATGGCATGCAACATTTTCCTGTTCAGCTCCAGCAAGAGCCTAAGCAAAACTTCAAGCTATCAGATATAACGAGCAGGATGGACACCCATCCCGGACACCTATTCATAATTTCAAGTAGGAGGCAGATGTCAGACACAGAAGTTCTGCCCAGGCATATCCTCTATTAGCTGGTTTCTCAGTAACATACCATTTTGCATAGTCTTACTTCTGTCAGACAAGGATATTTAACATTATCAGAAAGAATGAAGAAGATCAGGCTGACACTTCCTCAGCAGCGGAAGGCAACTCCTTGCAACACAGTCACCTGTTCTTCAGGCTCAAAAGAAGTTAAAAGACATGTTTTCACAGATCTCTTTGTCGTTACTCCAGCATAAAACAGAAGAAAATGTTAAGGTGTAAAATAGTCTCCATTAAGGCATTAGGCATTTACAACTTCTAACTGAGACTCTAGGCATTAACAACCAAATTTCTACTCTATTCTAGTACCTGCTCCTTAAAATGAAGCTTAGTTTAGGCTGTAACTTGCAAAACATAGCAATGTGTAGCCTTCGTATTTTCCCACTGATAAAAGAGAAGACCATTCACAAATTAATAGCTAACCTTTTTAAACATATTTCAGTTTTTTCCCATGTGGAAGGAATTCACTTCCAAGAAGCTAAATCTAGCATAATTTAGATTAAGCACTATCAGTTACAAACATTAGAAATTATCTGATCTCAGTTTAGTTACGAAAAAAATCAGTTTAATAATAATAATAGCAATAATAATAATAATAATGATGGAAAGCAAATTAAACACTATTTGAAATTATCCTCTTTCTAAGAAGATGGTACAGCCTTTAAAAAAGCTATAAAAAAGCTTTTGCATATGCGTATAAAGTGTTTCATATTTTTAGCTGTGCTTTCAACTGCTTTCAACAGAATCACTCCCTTGTCACAATCTCTGAAAGAAAAAAGTTTGTAGAACATCATCCTTCTGTCTCTCCCATTTCAGTTCTCGTAATTTCACAAAGCTAGTAAATGTAACATTACAAAAAACTTATTATTAAGTTACTTGCAGGTTTTCTGATTTTGTTGAGGTCCTCTCAATGAAGCTTGAAAAATAATTTTATTAGAATGTGGACCCTATAATTAAGCTCCATGAGATTCAAGTAGTTTATGTAATTGACTTTTCATTAAACTTTTCATCGTCTGTCACGAAAGCCATAATTACAGCAAAAACTAATCTGAGTTGCACACTAATTCCCAAAAAAGGATTTAGCTTTACATATGGTTCTTCAGCATTGTCTGGGTATTTCAACTCCAAAAATCAAAATTTCAGAGATATTTAACTTTTCCCCCCCCAGCATCTTCCTGAGTTTTGTAACATGAACTTCTGTTTTCAATTCAATTAGTCAAACTAATGCTGCTTATGCTGCTGTCCAAAAAGTCCTAAGTCAAGTGCATCTTATTACAAATTTAAAAAATGCATTTAAAAGACAAAAAAAGATTAATAAACTTCAATTAATTCATACTTTCAATAATGACAGCAACAAAAAAATCTAAGCAACAATCCTGATTAAAACTTTGTCCTCAGCTGCAGTATTGTGTAATACTAGGGGTTCTGTTACTGGTAGAAAATATTTATTTATTTACCTATTTCAAAGCTTATCCAAATGCAAAGAGCTTCTTACTCCTTAAATTAAGTGTTCAAATACATCTTCCATGTCTACCAAGGAAATTTAACACATCACGATTTACAGTGCTTCAATTTCTTCTGTAGAAATTAATATTTTAGGATTTTTTTTCAAAAAAGAACTTGAAAATTTGCATAATCCCCATTTCAATTCACTTAATTTAAAATAAGGCCTGCATTTGAATTACTTCTTTTTTAGAAACTCAAGTAATTTTCACAGAACATGAAAAATAGTACAGAAAACCCTATGTGCACTAGTTTTTACTTTGTTTTAATAATTCTTAGTTTTTAAAAGATGAGAAATGGTAATTATAAAAATTTTTTGGAACATAACTTTAACTCATAGAGAAGGCAAAACCTTTGGTTTTTAAATCTTCTGTCACATGTAGAAACAGAAACCATTCCCCTTATGATTAGTAACAAAAAATTGTAAAACCTCTAGCCTTACTTAACATGGATTGTCCAATAACTGTTTTCTGTCAGTACCTGTCTGGTTGTATCATAATAAAAACATTTGATTGAAAAAGCGTTCATCTGCACAATATGCATAAACAAAAAAAACATTGATTTGTCAATATTTATTTTTAACACAAGCCCAGGAGAAGCTGATACACACTGAAACACAACTACTACATGCTCTACCCAGAGTTTTTAAAATATCTTCCAGTAACTACTGCAAAAATAAATAAATGTAAGCATCACACAAAATACAGGTTTTTGACAGAAAAGATTAGCAATGCACATATGCATAAGTTCTAGACTCTGAGGCCCTGACTTCAGACAAATTAGTAAGTTTTTCTTTATGTAGCTCCACCAATTGCACTGTGTGTCCCTATACACAGTGCAATTCGACATTACTGACAACTCTTCATCTACTTACATGATTCTGATCAAAATCACCACGACTAGCAAGGGAACTGAAAATTACGTGTTACACATGATCCTTAGGATGTGAAGCCTTGTTCTGGCCTCAGTTATGCCCTGTGTTCTGTTATCCCCTCATCTGCATGCACTTAAAGCTGCAGAGCTCATTGCTTCACAGGGGAATGGCATTCTGCTGTATGTTTTGAAGTTGAGCCTGTGTGTTTCAAAATGCGATGAAATGCTATGCAGAAATTAGCAAAAATGTAGACCCTACAACTACTGTGGTGAGCTTAAACTCTATTCCACTCCTCTGCTTGTGAACCCAAACCTGTAATAAGCTATGTATGATTTAGAGTCAATATTTCTTAATATCCAATTAGAATTAGAATAAAACCATTAATGGTTCTTTTATAATAGCACTTGGCTTATTAAAACACATAAAAGGCTTGGCTCCCTTGGGCCACTTTTATGGGCCATATATTTAGAGCTGAGAAAACAATACCAATTCGAAGAAGGACAAAACCTAGTTCAAAATATACACCACGGTGGCATTTCCTATTTCATTTCCTATTTCTGCAGTTCAGAAGTATCAGAAACCCCATTTTAAGGAGTAGAAAGTTTCTATTAAAGAGGAATCAAATGCTCTTCAACTTCAGCTGTATTTTAAACTCACCATTATCCCTGGACATAAAACTCCACTGGTACTACCACGTACTAATAAATAAAAAACATTCTGACCGAAGACATCTAAGTGCCTAGATTAAATAGTTAAAAGACAGTTTCTTTTGTTTTCGAATTGATGGTCATTGTGCACACTTTTGCTCTTTGGAAAATTATTAGTATTTTATAGAGAAAAAAATAACTCGCCTAGGAAGCAGCACTGCAAGTGAAACAGAGTAAATTTACAGTATTTTAAAATACTGTTTTTAATTTACAATGTATCTACAGGCACTCCAATATACATGTAACTGCATTATAAAATAAAGGCAGAAAATAACTAATCTGAGACATGCTGAGCTAGACAATTACTGGTATGCTCAGAAAACGACAGTATGTCATTTCTCTAAATTCAAATCCAGCCATATAAGTAGGACGTGAACATTTCAAATGTCTCACAGTTGCTGACAGTTACCTGTGTAAGATCAGTAGATCATTCCAGTATGTGACTTAATGTAATTTATTTCCACGAAGAAACCAACTACCTTCATAAGCCATTTCTGACACCTATGCAACCAGAGATGAACTAAAATGCAAAGGGAACCAATTTTTGTAGAACATCTTCTTGAGGCACTGAAATAATCTAAATTTGGAACATCACATGTCAGTCAGAAGGATTATTAATCCCACCACAGCATAATGACAGTAGTAGCTGTTGTGGTGCAATAAAGAACACACAGGCAAAATTAATTTTCTATGCTGGAAGACGTCAGGAAAAAAACATTAGTGTTCAATGGTCTTAAAAATTACCTTGGGAAGTCTGATGTAAGATAAGAGGAGTTGAAATGAAAAAAAGGTAAAGTTTGTTGTGGAGTACTATACGAATAAAACTGTATGTCTGTATCATCACATTTTTAGCCAAAACCACACCTCCTACCACTGTGTGCAGCTGTCGCTGCTGAGGCGGCCATGACACACACGGACAGTGCCTCAGACAAAGGCAAAAGGCCGTTTATTCAGGAAGCAGTCTCTTTTTATACACCTTTGTATATTATCATTCGTGTTACACGTTCATTGGCTGCTAAATTACTAAAATAGATTCATTGGCTATATTAACTACAATATACTACCATTGGACACCTATAGTGTAAGCATTCAAGCATTCAGAAAATTAACAGGTGCAGGGTATGTTGCTGTTTTTCTCCTTCTATTGTTTAGATTTCTTACTCCTGTTGATACATTTTCATGGGTAAAACTGATTGTTTTTCTTCTCAAAGGCTTTGCTTACAAATAGAAGCTAACCATATCCAGCTTAAGATCTGCGAAGCTTTCAGACCAGCTGTAGGCCTCAAAATGCAGCTGCACAGGTTGTCTCACAGAAAGTTGTGTGCAATGGGAAGGTTCAGCTAGGATTTCTGATAAGGGAATCTTAGCACAGAATCACACAATCATCAAGGTTGGAAGACACTTCTCAGATCATCCCATCCAACCATCAATCATATAGTCCAACCATCTTATTCAGCAAGTAAATTTGATTTATGGTAAAATGTAGAAAGTCAAGCTTGAATTAGTTTCATAAAGGGAAATATGCTTACTCTGTCAAATATATTTTTAGGTTTCTCCAGTTCTGATCCAATTAAATTAATTGTAGTTCAAGTAAAACCACATCAACTACCTTAATTTTGTGCACCATTTCAATGCACTTAATAGCTTTGTGGTTTATTTACTGTAGAATGTCTTGGTTAAACCCAGTCCTATTACTAGTGGGTTTTGGGGGTTTTTTTGGTTGGTTGATTTGTTTGTTTGTTTTTTATTTTATTTTATTTTATTTTCATATTTACCACCAATGGATAGAAGAGACAGCAATTTACAATAAATTTCATAAAAATAAAGATGGAGGATTACTATTCAAATAGAAAACTTGGTGACTTCTTGATACTGTACATTTCTGCTGTGAGTATTCACAGCTGTAATTTCTATTCATAAAACACAGACTATCATTGTTTTACACAGAATAACAGAATTGCTGTAAACTTATTAATTCATGCTGATTCATGATAACATTACCTGATTACTGCCTGATAACAGGAATGAGCTTTTACCACTTCCGTGATCAAGCCCTAGTGTTTTATTGGCCACAACACTTACTTGATTTGTATTTTACTTAAAAAAAAATTCAGGAGCCAACCAGGATGGGATAAATTCAGCACCCTATCAGAATGAAAAACTATAAGAAGATATGACAAAAAAATGTGTGATTTTAATGAAGAACACTCAAGCCCTGTAGAATCAATACTGTGTATGCAATACTGCATGCCAGTAAAAGAAAAGATGAAGTTCACTTTAAAAGCAGGAACCTACTGTTACTTTTAAACCTTTGTCTGCAATCTCTATAAAGTGCACTACCTTTTCAAGTAAGTTAGTTGACATACCTGAGAATAAATAAACATAATCTAGAAAATAAATAGTCAATGGTCAATACCAAATTTAAATAAAAAAAAAAAAACCAAAAAACCAAGAGATAAAAGTAATATTATGATGCTACCCCTCACGAGAATCCAGCTTCATTACAATCAACACTGTGTCTGCTTTGTCCTTGTTATGTTCTCCTTTCATGCATGCTGAGCTTTCCTTGCTCACTGCATTAATCACTGTCCACAGCTGGTATGATTTAGTTGGGGTTCTGTTAAGGATATCACAGATTGTTCAAATTTCAAGAAGTAAAACAGTATTTATGAATTAACTAGAGTTTAATAACACACTACAAATCCTTGCACAGTCCTAGGCTTAAATTCCAATATGCAAAAATGTTACATAATTCCACTATACTATATATGTCATTTTTGAAAGATATCTTTTAAAAATAACTGCACTCTTGAAATTACAGTCAGCATCAGTGAAACACTACAGACTTAGCTAAAAGTGGTATTTTACTATTTTAACAACAATCCTTACCTTTATTTTCTAATTAAAATTGAGTATTACCATGCATGACTAACTGGGCCTTGGTAACTTCTGATGCAATTTCTGATAGAAAAGTCATTAGTTTCTGTGGTAAAAGTCAAATGATGCTTTATTTCCTTAGCTTCTTTATGTCTTTGCCAGGCTGCTTATTAAGAAAAAAAAGAAAAAAAAGCTAAGAAATTGCAAGTAGAGCTTGCAAGAATAAATAAGCCTCTCTCACAAATCCCTCAACCTTTATATGCAAACCTACATGCAACTAGAACTGTCCACAAGCTCTCTTCCCCCTAAGCTCTTCCCCCTCTTTTTTTTAATCTCTCTCATACCCATAGACGAAAAGTCAAAAATTTCAATAGAACTCTTGCCAATAACACAGCTCAAAAAAATACACCATTTAAAGAAGGTACAAAAAGATCCTGATCTAAGTACATATGGTAATTTTAAAAAGGGAATTTAATTACTAGTAAATCAAATTTTTCTTATTGTTAAGAGTGCTAATTCTTAGTGCAGATCTAACAGGGCTACTTATGAAAGAAGAATGAACCTTGTGTTCAAATTAACACAATTCTTTTCATATATATGTGAAGAGTGTTTTATCAGTAAAGTGTTGTGATGGTTATAGCAGGGTATTGTATTCTGGTCAGAATTTTTTGTTTTGTATGACTCTGTCTTCATTATCACATGCAAATGTAACACCAGAACCAGTAAAAATGGAAGTTAATGCAAACAGACAAGATTTCTCAAAGAAAAAACTGATCCTCCTTTTCCTAGCAACATGAAAAAGTCATTTAATTATCTACATTCTCATATCAACTTTCAACTAACACATAACGTAATCAATACAGTGATAAAACATGTTTCGTTCATATGTTTACCCACAGTCAGTTTCATCAAAAGCATAATCAAGCTTCATGTTCCCCCTTCAAAAATACAGTCTACAGAGCCATTACTTCTTAAATAGCACAACATCTGTTTTAGGGATCTTGGGGTTTTTAATGTAATTCAAACAATATACACTCCCATGATGAGACCCAGAAGTATTATCTTTGTGCCGTTCTGGTACATTGTCCAATTCAGTGTCACACTCTGTTTTCTACAGAGTTACACGTATTAATTTTCAAGGCACTGTCAATGCTAGCAGTACACAGACTGTTGGCTCAGTCCAGGGATCCATTTATGGACTCTGCTGGGGTCATCAGGGGGACAACCTGATAGTCTCAATCTCCTCTCCCTCACCCACGTTCTACTATCTGCCTTCCTCAATACCTCACCCTGAGGCTTAAGGCTCATCCCATGACTCCGACTACTGGCAACTCACCATCTCACCACACTCAACACTGTTGGAAAGCTCACCAGACTTACCAATACAGCCTAACAAATCATAGCTTTCTGACAATGTTATGAAAGCCATTAAAAGAGTCATGGATGACCCTCCAGTCACTCTATTTACTTCTCTGGACTTTAAACAGGACACATGCTTACCAGACAAATCTTAGTCTTTGTTAAAAGGAAGGGCTCTTTCACTGAACCTGGTCTAACCCTGGACACTGGCAAAAGCACAAAGATATGCCAACCAGTGGTAATCATCACTTATCTTCAACTGAGAAATCTCACATACACACATAAGTAAATAGAAAAATTAGCATCTTAGAGGAAGCAAAAAGCGGGGGAGGATGTGTAATTTATAAAAAATATACAAATAGAGAGAGTAAAACTGTTCACAGTCTCCAGGATATATTAGTGTATCTCAGTCAGTCAAATTTGTGTTGACAGTTCATATACTTCATTTAAAAAACAGGCAGTTAATTCCCCCCTTACTTTTTGTTGAGTTGGATGCTCAGTTACTTCATCTTCATATATGTACAGGTCTAAGCCAAATGACCCTCTGAAATGTATGAAAAAGCTACCAATCAGCATATCCAGACCCTAGAAACAGCAAATATTTGAAGTTGTTTCCTTCAGACCAAAAAGATAATCATAAGCCCTCCACCAATAGTTAGCTTCCCAACTTTATCATCTTTAAAAAAAACAGATAAGAAAAATTATCTCTGAAAGAAATGTATACCTAATTCAGACTGCACTGGAAAGAAAAAATACCAAAACCACAATGATGCAACAGCTTTTCCTTATGGTTCCTTCAGGTCCCAATTCAGAATGAAAAATTAGGAACCCAGTTAATTCTTAATTACTTACGATAAAGACTTCCATGTGAGAAGTTCCATTATTCACACCCAGTGTCTGGGCACAAATAATACATTGTTACTAGTGACCATTCTGCTAGAACTACAGCGATTTTCTCATGTGTGTCATTTTGAAAGGATAGCAGAAACTTGCAGCTGCTCTGCAGTTGATCATACACAGTCATGAGTTCTTCTCATGAGAGAAGTAGCTGACCTCACAGCCCATTTTATATTGCCCAAAGCTTTACCCGGCCTTCCCTGAAAAGCAGTTAACTGCTCTCTAGAAGTACGGGCTTTTCTTACATCCCACCAAAAGGCACTACCCACTGCACGAGTGACACTACTGGAGTTGTGCAGTCAGTGTTAAAATATAAGTAACTTCAGTAGGGATGTGTGGTGCCTTGAGGAGAAAACAGAACTAGCTAAAAAGCTCTTCTGTCCAAAGAAAAATGACAATACTAGTTTAGAAATACTATGAAACTTGATAAGCAGATGCTTTGGAGTGTATGAGCCTGGTCAAAACTCATTTAGGAACTCTAACATCTGGGCAGTACTTAAGGCACTGGGTACTAGATGACTTGTAATCACTTTAAGATCCCTCTCACGTTGGAATTGAATGGTGATGGATGCACGGAAACGGAACAACTGCTCCTTCCTTGACTCCTTATACAGGATCCCTTTTTGTTTAATGCCATGATCTTTCCTCAAATATATGAGACATCAGTTCTGGAAGAAATTACTTATAGGTGGCAAACGTGAGTAGAAATATGAGAATTGTGTAAAGAATACTACAGTTGTCATTTCAAGTCTGTTGTTCCTCTCCTCGTTTGATCTAATATAAACTGACACAACTACATGAGTGATTGGTTCTAGCTGAACTAAAGTGTATTTACAATGAGGCTGAGACCTTAAAACATTGACACAGTTTTATCAGTTATAAAATGTTTCTCTCTCTTCATGGAAGTACTCACCCCAGCATTAGACTGTCCAGCAATTTTATTGTACATAAAATTTGCAATATTCCAAATACTCCCTAGGACTTTGATTAGAATTTTCCTGTTTGTTTTAGTCAAGTTTTCACTGGTTTACATAAAAAGAAGGTCTTAAAAAAAGTACTTTACATTTTAAACCATACTTCATATTTACACCAAACACAGTGTTTTCATCCAAGGGTTAGCAACTGCAGCAATGTCAAAGAGCCCTCATGAATGATAACTTCATTCAAACCATTCACAAGAGGGTTTTAATTCTGAGCATTTTTCTTTACTCTGTGTGCATGTGTGAAGATTGCCATAAATACCAACTTTTCAACACTGGAAACATATGTTGCTGAATCAGAAAAAAGGAATTTTATAAACTGTAAGCAAACTCTAAGACTAGTTACTCCTCAAGACCTTGATCTTAGTTTCCTGTATTTCAAGTACTTCAAAACAACCTCTGCAGCAATTCATAAGATACCAGCCTGAGCACTTAAATGTTACATCTATAACTGAAATTTACAAGGCAAAAATTTTCTAGAGCTGGGAAGATAAACAAAGGCATAAAAATACATGCAGTAAGTAGAAAGTGGAAAACATTCTCACTCTGATATGAAAACAGAAAATGTATAAATTAAAAATCCTTTCTCATAAGCCAGCATCCTCTTATATATTCCCTGACAGAACAGGAAAGGCTTTGAAGCTAAATAAATACAAAGAAGCTGTCCACAAAAACATCAGGTTAAAATCTTTGTACTTTATTGTATAAAGGGGTGTTACAAACAAAAAGTATTCTAGAATGTTGGTTTGGTTGGGGTTGGGTTTTTTTAGACTGTACAAAGGAGGAATTACATAGGTCTAAAGAAGGGATAATAGGGGCTACATGACGGATCGATTTTACACTGAAAGACTCCGTAGTAACAAAAATGCTACTACAACCGTGAAACTCCAATCTCAGGAAACTAGAAATTTTACTTGTACCATGTACATGCTTACATGAAGTTGGTATCTGCGATATTTTGATTAATACTTTTTACAATTTCTTACCAAGAACTAGAAGCTGGAAGTTAAGCAATATTTAACCTTCTAATATAGGAATCTTTCTCTGTATATGTAATAGAAATGAACTTGCAGCAAGATAGAAGCACCAGAAGCTCGGTTTAAGTTACATTTCTACTAATCAGAGACTGGTTTAAGCTCTGCACATTTTTGTAAACACTAAATTACATTTTTTTCAGGACAAGAAAATTTACACATACACACATACTCACAAACAAATACACACACATATAAAAGCAAAAGACAAGGGGCAGATTTCCAAAATCTGTTTTGGAGAAAAGAAATTAAACCACTTTGCCAAAATATTCCATGGCATTTACAAGAATAATAGCTTTATCTCTGGTTTAGATTTTTAGAGAAGAATGGAAAATATTTTTATTTTTAAAGAACTTTAGAAGATTTTAAAATCAAGGAATGAGAATTACTGCAATTAAACATTTCAAGTAATATGGCATGAAGTGCTTCCCAGATTCTTTACTTCTCAAAAATATTTTGATATACTTTATTAAAAACAAAATTGTACAAAATAGCTTTCAGAATCTACTGACCAAAATAATTAAATCCCCCTTATTTATTACAAAAACTCTGGAGAGTACACATAGGATTCACTTCACTCAATCTTCAAGATTAAACTTTTTTTGACAGTAAGCTTTAACTGTCTTCTTACAAAGAAGAAATCAGAAGAGACACCAAGAGACACTGTTTTAATATAAAATTAAGACTACTGTTTGACAAGGTTGCTATACTTCATATGATACATACGGGTTAAAGGCTTGTCATTCTTGAACTGGAAGACCAAAATGCAAATAAGTAATAAGTAAATCTAATCAGAGAATCCCAGAATGGATACAGATGGAAGAGATTGCCCTTAGGGTCATCTGGTCCAACCTCCAAGCTCAAGCGGGATCGTCCCAGAGCACATTGCACTGGATTGCATCTAGACAATTCCTGAACATCCCCAGTGAGGCAGACCCCGCACTGTCTCTGGGCAATATCTGCCAGTGCACGGCCATCTGCACAGTAAAGAAGTTCTTACTCATATTCAGGTGGAATCTCCTGTGCATCAGTTTCTGCCCATTGCCTCTTGTCCTATTGCTTTGCACCACTGAGCAGAGCCTGGCTCCGTCCTCTTATCACCCTCCCTTCAGATACTCAGAGACACCGACAAGGTCCCCTCTTGGTCATCTCTTCTTAACCTGAACAGGCCCAGGTCCCTCAGCCTTTCCTCGTAACAGAGACGCTCCAGTATCTTAAACACCTTTGTCACTGTCCACGAGACCCACTCCAGGAGCTCCATGTCTCCCCTGCACTGAGGAGGCCAGAACTGGACACAGCACTCCAGGTGAGGCTTCACCAGGGCTGAGTAGAGGGGCAGGATCACCTCCCTTGATCTGCTGGCAATGCTCTTCCTGATGCACCCCAGTGTGCTACGAGGGCACACTGATGGCTCATGGATAACATGCAATATTTGGTCAACCAATGCAAATTATTTTCTGATTACTTTTCATATGAAAGAAATGGCTATTAAATGTGAGAATACATTTTAAGTTGTATGAAATACTGTTGCTGGCTTTTTTGCAATTACATCTCCTAAAGTAAGTACAATCAAATGTAAATTACAAAAATACACTTTGCAAATACTAATCTTACTAGACCCCAAGAACATCTATTACTATTAAGATTAGTGTCATGCAGTTACCAGGAAGTAAGAGAAGCCAAGAAAAGCCCTCCAGCCTTTACAACAACAGAAGAGAGAGAGAAAAATATAAGAGATGTTAACACTTGACTTTCACACTGTAAGTGACTCCTGCTTTTGCCTGAAACAAAAAACTGTTAGAAGCCTCTTTTTCTTAAAAATGCAAGAATGATAGACCCACTGTCCTGCAAAAATTCCTAATGGACTTCTTTTATCTTTTTTGTTCTCAGCTGGTTTTTCTGATTGTAAAAGGTTGAATAGTTACTAAGCTTTTTAAATGGAAAGATGCACTTCAGTGGACACTGAAAAAATAAAATACATATAGAAATAGCAAAGCAGATACTGCATTTTTAATGACAGTTTAGACTGAAATGAATTGTAAACCACAAAAAAAGAAGTTCTCAGTATATATACGTTGAGTCTTAATATTGCTTCCTGAAATTAAAAAATGCAACAGATTGAAGAACAGACAAAGAAGCTGTGATTGAACATTTCACTCTGAGTTCTTGGAAAGAATATAGAAAATCTTAGGGAAAATTTTAAATTTTTCATTTGAAAAAAAAAAGTGCATTGTTTTAGAAAGAAAACGAAGAATGGTTATAAAAGGTGATTTTTTTTTTTTTTTTTTTTTTAAATTTCCAAGGATTTCAAGAGGCCTGAATGCTAGAAGCTAGAATAAACAAAATGATATGAGAAAAAGTTCACATTGGACATGTTGAGCAACCCATGGGACCCAGCCAGACACATCCCAGGATCCTGAGGGAGAGAATGGCAGACAGAGATGCCAAGCCACTCAAGAGCATATTTGAAAAGTTGAGGCAGTAAAGTAAAGTTCAGTGACTGGAAAAAGAGAAACATGATGCCCGTTTTTCAAAATGGTAAAAAAGGAGGACACCTGGGCACTACTGGCCTGTCAGTCTCACCTTCATGCCAGTGAAATTATGGAAAAGGCCTCCCTGGAAGATGTATCAAGACAAATGAAGGCAGGGAGGTAACTGGAGACAGACAATATGGTTATACCAAGCGCAAATGCTGCCAGACTAATTTACTCACAATAACTGTGTCAGTGGACAAGGGAAGAGCAACTCATGATCTATGCAGACTTCTGTAAGACCTTTGGCATGGTCCCTCACAATATTCTTACCACAATATTGGTAAAATATGTGTTTGACAGATGTACTATTAGAAAAATAAGAAACTGGCTAGAAGGCCACATCCAAAGGCAATGACATCAAGTGGAAGCCACTGTGAGGGTGGTAAGATACTGCAACAGATTAGCCAGAGAAGTTGTGGATGCCTCATCCCTGGAAGTGTTCAAGGCCAAACTGGATAGGGCTCTGAGAAACCTGATGTAGTTGATGGTATCTCTTCCCATCACAGAGGGGACTGGACTAGATCATATTTAAAGATTCATTTTAACCCAAACAATCCTGATTCTGCAATTCTTTGAAAATTAAGAGAAAGGAAATAAGGAGGAGTAGACGTGCTTTTCACTTCAATACAACCCAAGAGATTTTCATTGCTACAAAGTGTCTGTAAATTCCAATTTTATAGTGGTACCATAGAATCACAGAATATCCGGGAAGGGGCCTGTGAAGACCATTGAGTCCAAGTTCTGGCCCTGCACAGGACATCCCAACAATCCCATCATGTACCTGAGAGCATTGTCCAAACACTCCTTGAACTCCATCACGCTTGTGGCCATGACCACTGCCCTGGGGAGCCTGTTCCAATGCCCACCCACCCTCTGGGGGAAGAAATTTCCCTAGTAACAAACCCAGATGACTAACTTAAATCTCCTCTGACACAGAAGGCACAAATCCTAACTCCGTATCAGCACAAGCCTTACAGCAGCGCTTCAAACTGAGTGAACATCTCTTATAATTTTCTTCGAAGGCCTGACTGAACTGATTTTTTGCCCCTGAGAAGGTGGAGTGACAGAGCAGTTGGGTGGGCACCCATAAGCCAGCCAAGGTTAACCCAGCACACTTAAGCATAGCAATGGAATTTACTGAGACTTAAAGTTCATTTCATGTCTACAAAATTAAAATCCAGGTACAACCCAAATATATAATTTAATATTTTCCTTTTTACAAATAAGTATTTCATTTTCTGGACAGCGTTATTATCTACATAGAGACAACAGTGGCCCTTTTTTTTTTCCTAATCATTAATGAAATATGGCATTGAAATCTCTTCAGAATGCGTGTGTATGCTATTAATGAAGAGGCTAAACTAATCTTTACATGCGCTAGACAAGCACTAACAAAATTCTAGAGATTTTTCAAAAAATTCCAGCTGTTGTATAATATATCAGCATAATTCTGTGATGCATTTAAAAAGACATTTAACATGAAACACATTTTAATTTCACTGAATTCAGCAGAACTCCTCAGATATGAATACAGGCAACAGATTATATCCACCTGGAAGTTACATGTTAACAAGTTAAGTACATTCTTTAAGGCCGTGCCATGAGTTCCCTACTGACCAAGAGCCTTAGACTGTAACATCTTGTATAAGAAAAAGCCCAACTGGTTATAAACAATGAACTCTCAAAGGAAACCAACTTATCAATTTACCATTTTCAGGACAATAATCTATTTACTGTCTTACGTAGCTGTTCATCCCTTAGGACCCTTCTGGGTATCTTTCAACCAGAACCATGCAAACATTTAGGATTTAGCACATCTTAAGTAGCAAAAGAATAAATGTGTGAAAATGCATCAGAGGGAAGGGCCAGTGGAACAATGTAATGTCAGGAAAATCAGGAACTGTAACAGAGAGCTACCAACACCTAAATTAAATCTTTTCAAAGGGAGATGAGTTTCTGGGTTGGTGGCTGCCACTCTCCTCTTCATTAACCATTCAATAGTGATGATTAAATTGTTTTATGCAGATAAAGATAGAGAAAACTCAGAAGTGCCCATTTTTCCTTTCATTTCCCTCTTTTTCAATGGTCTACTGGCTGCATCTGCAAGGTTAAAACAATTGTGGTACAAACTGAACCACAAACTAAGTGTAGGCTACATTAACCCTAACCCTATACTTAAGAAATAATATGAGTTATCAAATGAATCATTTCAAAAACTAATTCAAGATGAAATTCAATGGTTTAGAGCTCTGTAAGAGATTTATTCCAATGTTGAAACAGGCTAATCTTACCACTCTGTAGCACAACACCACTTCCACATTCATGTCCTAGAAACTTCCTTTTGAGATTCCATTTCCAGAACATCTGCCTTTTCAAAACTATGAGAAAGGGAATGATTCCCCATGACAAACTAGAGTATCAAATCCAAACAGAACAGATACTCATGTTATTTCATGTTCAGCTAGTGATTCTGACAGTGATTTTAATTTACCTGATCAATCTATATGGGATTTTTAAACTCCCAGTGCCTGGTAAAAATCAATGGGAACTGGGCATCCACCTTTCAAATGCTTTAGAAAATCCCCTCTTTGAATGCTTACTAGAATGAGACTCTTTTACAAAAATATAGACCTTATGAGGTAAATACTCACTCCAACCCTCCAAAAAAAACCCAAAAAACAAACAAACAAAAAACTTGTAGAAGAAAAAGGTGTAAAGGAAAAAAAGGGAAAAAAAATTAGAATTAAACTAATATATGTCTGTGTCAAATAAATTAGCTGTCTTTTTTATCTAAAAATCCTGCATCAATTTCATAAATAAAACTCATAGAATAAATCCTGCTTTCTCTCTGTGCCGCTTTTTTTTTTCTTCATATGTATGCATAGTTTAAATCTGTACCTAGCATAGTTCTGTTCGAAGTGTTATTATATAGGTGTCTTCACAGAGAAAAGTTTTTGCTTGCTTATATTCATTTGCTGTTGATTGATACTGGCAGCCTTTAGAAAAGACCTGTGAAAGGAGCAATTGTCAGGAGATCTACATAAGCCTTGTGTCTCTGCTAAGTGCCTTTTCCAATAGTTATTGTTCTAGACCTTATTCTGTCTCTCAGGGGATCTTGACCAACAGGATTCTAGCAGATTGGTAACCCAGATGAAAATAAAGGAGCAGAAACAGTAGCTTGATACACAGGCTGCAAAATAATCTTAATACATGGCTGTCTGGGTTGGTGTCCGAAACCAAAAAACTAAGGAATGCATGCCACTATAGGGAAATTCCAACCACCAAGGTTGTTTCTCCAGCTGCCACTGGTCCAAAACCATGTTAAATGGCAAAACCAGAAAGATAAATAAACGGAGTAAGTGAAAACAGTTACAGTTGTCACATCTCAAATGCAAGGAAGTAACACAGATGATGGAGAACAGAAAGAAAATGCTGCTTGCATCATCTGGTATAACTACTGGTTGACCTCCTTTTCATTCTGTGATGTCTTGCAGCACTGACATATGTACTCCACAATATGGCAAAACGAGAAAAATCACTTACGTGATAACTCTGACAATGAGACACTGTGTTAAAGGTATGGGGGAGCTGGCACAGAAGCAGAAGAGAAATAATGACTGAATGCACAAAAAATTATGCTCCAGGCTGAGAAAAGAGAAATGCTATCAAGAGAAGTCACACTACTGCCACTATTAGAAGTGTTTGCATGACCTGACAGTAGATTAATTTATTTAATGAAATGAAAATATATCTGTTCTATAAAAGATAGCACCTATCGAGAATGCTTGTATCATTACAATTGTTATGACATTTTATTATGCAAATGCAGTATATCACATATAAAAATGCATTTATTTTAAAATCTATTACTGTATGCCTAAAATATACAACAGGTTGCTGATAAACAGTATAGAAATAATATGTCTTATTTCACATCAAACTTTCACTTACTATAATATTATTTGAAAATATTACTCTGCCATGTTTTTGCATGACTTGGGCCTCCGAATATCTAAAAACTAATTTATTTATTAAGTTGGAACAATAATTTTATGTCTAATCAATAGGTCAATCAGTGTATGTCTAACAAAATGAAATTAAAACAAGCTGTAAATGGTTCCATCAGTTTCTTTACGAAACCTACCAGTATAGCTCTGTGCCTGTAAGACAGATGCTGAACAGCTGCACTTGGAGGTTACTAACCCATATTTGTGAGAAGAAGCTCTAAGACATTTGTCCTAATCCCCAGAAAATAAAAAAAGGGATAAAGGCAGGGAGATGGCAGAAGTTGTATCAAACGTTTGAATAAACCTGAAAACAATACAAAGCATATATACTTTGATGTGGCTAAACGACAGGATGCAACAATATTACTACACTTCTCAAGTTCCATCACAGTATTTATTTGCTGAATACTTTTCTGAAGTATCTTCAACATTCAGATTAAATTTCAATCACAGTGCCTCATTTATAATTCATTTAATCCTATTCTTTATTTAGAAAAGTAGCTGAAGTGGATGCCGGGAGGATAACATGAATAACAAGCATATGTATTGCAACAGAAAATATATTTCACTTAGTGATTTCTAAGTATTATTGTGATAAGATGTCTTTATATTAGTGTAAGAAAAATTCTTTTCAAAAAAACCAGAATTCACATACTTTGAATATTAAATAAATCAAAAGCTCTGAAGAAAGTTATTCTAGAATCCCATCTATACTGAGACTGCCATTCCATGAGGTAAAGGGGAAAATAAACCTGCATCACATTTTGTGGTCTCTATTGTTACTAACATATACACAAATTTGGCTGTATTAAGACAGTTACACTATTGCATAGCATCAGAATAATTGATACCACATATATTTGTAAGATTGCTGTGAATGCAAATGGTATAAAAACATTTGTACAATCTACATGCTTCCACAGAAATAAAAACTGTATTACACATATCCACTAGAACAGTAAACTGTCTTTCAAGTTGTCACAAACCTTCCTTTTCCTAAAGGAAAAATGTTCTTAAATTATAAACATATTGCACAGATATTAACCTAATAAATATGATTTTAGCACTCCTTTAGTATATAAATAAGCATTAAATATTGCATCTGCTCTGCATCTGAGCTCCCTTTTTAACAGCCAGTGGTAATTAACATGCACAGCTCTACGTACCTCAGTAAAAGTACGTTACATTTCAAAAAAAGGTTACAACAGATATCAAATATAATAATTTCTCCACATTAATCATAAATGCATTTGTAAAATTTGCATTTTTAACTTAATCTGAAAATTTGCTTATAACTATCCATTTCTTTTTCATGGCTTTTGAGCTTATCTTAATCTTTGAAACCAATTTATTTATGATAAGTATTCTTCACTCTAATCCAGAATTTCTTTATTTTTTTTAATTACAAAAAAATTTTACAGAAACACTTTCTTTCCTGCTCTGGATATCCATCAGTTTCTATACCAGATGAACAGAAAAATGCATCTGTCCTTTTGTTTTGCATTTAAGTAAAAGGCCGAGGTAGCAGCAGTAGTTGATCAGTCATTATTTGGAAACATCATACCATTAAACCTCAGTTCCTATTCAAAGATGATTTTGTATTGTAGGGAACACCACAGAATTACTATTTTCACCAGAAGGAATAGTCAAGGCCTTCAAATCTTTTATTATCCAGTCTGTCATTTCAATTAGTCTAAACTACCTACATTTACCTTCTTTTTTTTCTCCGTGTGTGACATTTCACTGATGAATTATTAAATGCAAGAGAACAGTTTCATGCTTGTAGCACAGAATTTCCATCGGAAAATTCTACAGAATTCTGCCACTCAAAAAAGAAAGTACAAATATTCACATTTCTTTGTGATCAGCCCTCAAATTCCTTATGGTACAGAAAAATAGTCAGCCTAGAGGGATCAAAAGAACGTTTTTTTCATTTGATAACTGTTTTCACCATCATTAAGCAGTTTCCTTACCACTTTTCTGTACTTAAATTCCATTTCTTATAATTACTTAGTCTTTTTGCAAATAGAATTATTAAATTACATGGCTTCACTGCACACTAGAGGTCAGCCGTTAATGGCCAAGATGTATTGTGATGTACTTGTATTATTTCCAACCAGTGAGAGAGATAATGCCTTATATTACAAAGCTTTGGTCACCACTGGGCTTCTCACTCGGTTTTGAAAACAAAATAGCAATTAGATCTAAAAGTGAATAGATGGAAAAAACTAAGTATTTTATGACTAATAACTATATAAATTTGACATCAACATAGAACCATAGCATGGTTTGGGTTGGAAGGAACCTCAAAGATCATCAGGCTCCCACCCCACTGTCATAAGCAGGAACATCTTCCAGCAGACCAGGCTGTTCAGAAACCCATCCAACCTGGCCCTGAATACTGCCAGGGATGCAACATCCACAGCTTCTTTGGGCAACCTGTTCCAGTACCTCCTCAGCCTCACAGTAAAGAATTTCTTCCCAATTCTAAATCCACTCTCTTTCAGCTGAAAGCTATTACTCCTTGTCCTGTCACTACATGCACTTATAAAAACTCACTTTCCAGCCTTTCTGTAGGTCTCCTTTAGGTATTGCAAAGTGCTCTAAAGTCTCCCTGAAACCTTCCCTTCTCCAAGCTGAACAGCTCCAACTCCTCTCTCAGTCTGTCTTCACAAGAGACCCGTCCCAGCCCTCTGACCATCACTGTGGCCCTCCTATGGACTCTCTCAAACAGATCTACATTCTTCTAATGTTGGGGGCCACTGAGTTGGACACAGTACTCTTGGTGGGGTCTCGCAAGAATGTGCAAGTGAGAGTACAAGGTGAAAGTAACCTCCCTTCACCTGCTGGTTGTGCTTCTTGATACATACAAACATAAATAACGGAAACTTAAGGAGTTTTCCTTCAACTCATTTTAAGCATTCTTTTCAGAATGCTGTGCAACTGAAATAATTAGGTATAGTCACCCATCTTTAAATATTACTCTTTCTTCTGTTCCAAACTTAATTAGAAAGTCAGGGAAGTAAAAAAATAAATGCAGAAATACTAATGAAAACTGATTCAGGACTGAAAACAAACCTCATTTGACACGAAAATTTGTTTTGCCTGACATTCAGTAGGAAAATATACACTCACTTATTTTTTTTTGTCCCCCCCCCCCATTAGAACGAGTCCAGCTGAACTCACGGTACTTTTACTGTAGTTAAGTAGTAAGTGATACTAATTGTTTAATCTGTAGGTTTTCAACACAGATACTTGAGAAAGTAGAACAGTAAAGGCACTGTTCACATGATAGGCATTTTGATTCAATGGACTTCCAATAGTCTAGTTAAAAACTAAGTATTGGTATGTACTGAGCATGTGCAATAGTCTTACTTTTTAACTGACACCTAGTTAACTTTTATAACTTTTATTTTAAATGTACCAAGATAATTTGCCAATAATTTACTTACTGCCTCTGAAACTCTGATGGAGTGTTTCACACAGTGTAAATTTATAGGAAGATGTAAGTCCCGGACTCTGTAATTTAAATAGGATTTTTCCAACTGATTTCATTTATGCAGGATTTCACCCACATACTTAAAAACATTTATTATATAGACAACTAAAGGTGTATTTATGAAAAGAGATTATATCTTCAGTCAAAATAAATACTAGGCTTCTTAGACTTGAATCACGCAGTTCTTTGCTATAGTAGAAGTAGCATAAAACTGCAGTGTCTAGATTTTGAAAGGGCAGACTCTAGTTTTGCACGTTATCTATCTCTCCTACTTGTTTTCTTCTCTCATGGTTGCATATAGCTATGTTAACACCTTCAAGTTTTGGGTTTGCTTTCCATTGTGAATACTGTGATGTTCATTTTTTTATGCAAAAGAAATCTAATCTATTATTAATCTGCCAATTTTCTCTCACTCTTTGTTGTGTTAAGGAAGTACAGTATTTTTGATAGTATAAGGTATCACATTCTTATACTTATTTTCATAAAATTAGTAGGCTTAATAATACTTTACTTCCATAGTCAACAGTTGAAATACAGCATAAAAAGTATTAGGGGCACACTGAAGTTTACCTGTCAATTTTCACAGAACCATGGTTTCACTGAAGCTGGCAGTCAAAACTGGAGAGTGCCTAGTGCAGAACCTGGCTGAGACCTCAGTCAGCTACAGAAGCTTGCCTGGAGTCATGCTTTGTTCAATTTTAAGTATCTCCAAAAACGGGGACCACAAACACTTTTGACCTATTCCAGTACTCAGTCAGTCTTGGAATAATAACAGTAATAACAAGAACAGCATAACCAATAATAATTATAAGTATTTCTTATGTTTTAACAGAGTTTCATGTCCCTCTTGTGCTGTCAACTAGGGTTCTCTGAGAAGAGTGTGGCTTCCACATCTTTACCATCAAGTATATTTATATATTCATGGGTGAAATCTGACTCAGCCTTCTCATATCAGGCCAAGCTGTCCCAGCCCTCAATTTCTCTTTGTATGACAATGTTTCAATCCCAGCACTGCCTTTGTGGGCCTTCAATGGACTCACTCCAGCATGTCCCGGTTTCTCTTCTCCTGAGGAGCCGAACACTGACCCCAGCAGTCCAGATGCACCTAACCAGTGCTGAGTGAAAGAGAAGGATCACCTTATTCCTGAAAAATGTCAGCCTTCCTTACCACAAGGACACATCACTGATTTATGGTCAACTTCTGGTCGACCAGAACTCCCTGAATTTTTCTCTCAGGCTGTTTTTTCAGCTGGTCAGCCTCCAGTGTGTCAGGGGTTGTACCTTCCCAGATGCAAGGTTTGCCACTTCCCTCTCTTTAACTTCATGAGGTTCCTGTAAGCCCATGCCTCCATCCTACCCAGGTCCCTTGAATCAGTATCTTGTGAACAGTTTTGATGAAATATCTTATATAGGGACACAAATGTAAGACATTCTCCATTTTAATTTTATTTTCCTAATGAGCCCAAGGGTGAATGTCAGTCTCAAGTACATACAAATGAATTCCTGAGGAAATGCAAAAAAAAGGTTACTATGAATATTCAGACACAGATTAATGGAACACTTGTAAGAATTTTAAAAAGAAGTCTCCAGACTCATGAAGTGCTTTACATAGAAGAAGTTTCCAGGACAGAATCGTCTAGGTTGGAAAAGACACTTAAGGACAGTGAGACCAACAATTAACCCAACACTGCCAAGTCCACTACATACGATATTCCTAAGCACCATAAGTAGACATCTTTTAATTACTCCCAAGGATGATGACTCAACCACTTCCCTGGCTAGCCTGTTACAGTGCTTCATAACTCTTTTGGTGAAGGAATTTTTCCTAATATCTTAGATATCTTGCTTGAAATAAAATTGCCAACTGTCACATAAGCCTAAGAAATCAGCCACTGCCAATGATGTAGTTTTAAAAAATCTCTATTTTGATTCAGTTCTAGCTGATCAATTCGAGCTGAAGAGTAGTTTAAGCAGTACTAGCTCATACAGTATTAGCTGATACAGTATTAGCTACTAAAGTACTAGCTGACAAAAATTACTAGAAACAAATCTTCATTTTTGAATTTGGGATGCAGACTTAACATTACAACTAAGAATAAGGACAGGTCAATGTCCAACCTGGTATCGCTAAAGCAAAGTATTAACCATTCTTTACCCAAAATATTTCTATGGAAATACACATCCACAAATGAATTCCTACAAAAACAATGAGTAATGAAAACTAGTTGTTAAAAAAGTCAGTCAGATCTCTAGAACGAACTCAAGTTACATGGTTCATTGTCCAGCATTTATTAGCTACAGTTAGCTTGGTATGGTCTTTCATTTTTCATTGAGGTGACAGACATCAGATACAGTTTGTCTGAAAGTACAATCAATGGTCTAGGTTAATCTCTTCCCAGTGCTGTTCATGCTGGAGAGTTACAGTGCTGTGCACTGACTTCATGCCTCTTGACAGCACAAATGCCACAAATGAAGAGTTGCATGAAGAACCAAAATAGCAGGTCTCGGGGGATCAAGAAAAAAAGCACTAAGCATTATTGTTTGTTAGCAAGGGATAAATGCCAATCATTTAATGATTTAATTACTGAGACCAATTAAGATAATGCACAACAGCAAGTCTACAATCCAAAAAGCCAGGAGTTTTCCAAACTCCCAATTTTTAGGCTAGGATCCTGAGAACTGTATTTTACTTACAGGTAATTTGTGTGAAGGCAGTGCTACTTCAGTATGAGAAAAATTGCAGCAGAATCAAGAAACATAGAGGTTACATTAAAATAAAAGTATGCAGAGAAGAAAAACAAAACTTTGCCAGAATAGCAACTCTACAGATCCCACAGTCTAATAAATTGGGGTAATACGGTACCTTTTAGCAAAATGACAATTCTTAAAATTCTTCGCAGAGATGGAATGTCACTTTTTAAAACAAAGAATACCCGTGCACAATTACAGCCCCTTTTGAGAAGGTCTGTACAGTCTAGACAGATAAAAAATCAGAGTTTGGCTTCTTTTTATGTCATTAACTAGAGGTTACCTTTTCTTCATTGAAAGTACTGAAAGATCAGCAGATAGTAAGTCTTGTCTGTCTGACTGCTTGTCTGATTGTACAACACAGATACCACTGAAAGGATCTTTGTGATTTTTGGGAACAGTTTGGTCAAGTAAAATATTGAAAATCAGAAATAAAGTGAGAAAGCTGGTCCATTTGAGTATGAGGAAAGCAAAGTTGCTACTGCAAAAACCTTAGGTTGTAATGCTGACCTCTAATGAGTTTCTGCAACTTATATGAAATTTCTTTGATGAATTTTTCAGTCTATTATTTCCACATGGGTGCTCCTGCTTTGTTTCTACTTAGTGATGCACAACTGACAACATTTCTGGACCAGATTCCAAGGACACTTATGAAAACTGGTGCATATTTTTGACATTAAGAGAGGAGTGGGGAACTTAACATGAGAAAGAATACAGAGAGCTGAAGGGGAAAATGGATGCATAGGAAGAGACACAAATGGTAAATGAAGAACACAGGAAATACAAATTGTTTCACTAAGAAGGTGAGGACCAAGGAGATTCACAGCACAGCTGAAAAATCAGGACCGCTCTCTGGTGCCAAAGAACATTGAATGTGAAGGTCAGGCCTGGCATGCTGCTGGTCTTTGCAGGTGCACAGCAATCCTTCTGCATTCCACCCAGACCAGCAAAAGAGTACTTCCTCACAGCAAAAAGCATGCCTTCGCAAAGCAGAAAACATCCCCCCTCAACTACAGTCAGAATGCACTCCAGCTTTGCCTGAAGAAAACTGGGCCACAGACTGTAAGAGGTAACTCACCCAGCAGAGCGGGTGTAAGGACAACTGTTGCCCTAAAGGTTGGGAAGGATTTGGAGCTGGGTACTCAGACTGTGATAAACAAAAAGAAGACTACTGGAGAATAAACACTATTTTTAGACCATATATTCTGCTGACTTTGTGCAACTTAGGGTATTTTGGCAGGAAAAGGAAAATGCATTAACTATCAGAGAAATCTTGCACACTCCTTTAAAAGCTTTTAAATTAGGAGCACTTAGAGATAAATACTCCAGTGGTGAGATTTCTATTACCCTAAAATCCAATTTACCGTTAAATGGTATTTGTGATTTCATTTCTTACTCATTTTAAAATAATTTCTATGTTAAATGTCTTTTCTGGACCATGTCTGCATTCTAAAGAGTAAAGAAATTATTAACGGAATACAAATTCCCCTCCAGAATGAATTGTAGCATAATTTATTTATCTTAAAGAAAACATTAGTGTTGCAATCAGAAGTTAATATCAAGGAAATTTTTTTTTTCACAGAGCTTAAGATCTTTTCTAAAACTTCAATCTCAAAATATTTGAGTATAAATGAATCAGAATATTGTATGAAACATTACCTTCTTATTTTTCTGAATCAGTTCTTGGGAACAAATTTCAGTAGCCTTCTAAATGAATCAGTCTTTGGGATACCATTGAGATCCCACTGCCTGTAGCAATACTGTATGGTCAAAGACATCAGCTTTCCTTGAAATTGTGCATTACCTGCCCTGCACTTTCCTAGCAATATTCTCCCAAATAGCAAGGAGTGCTTGAATACCTTTGTAACTCCTTTTTCCTAAAAAAAATACCCCAAAAAACCCCAACAACAACAACAAAAACCCCTGAAAAGTTATTTAAATTTACCTGTAATGTCTGAATATACTTGATTAGGCACTACAAATAAGGATTATTAATTTATCTACAGAAAGTCAGCTTTGGATAGGGTATCTGGGTGACTCTGGTGAAAAAACGTAAGACACAACATTCTTTTGACAGTTTCAGTATAGACCTTTCTCTTGCCTACAGTCAGATGTCTAACAAACATAATTTTTGAAACTGATCTATGCACAAGAGATGGTAGTCCTTACTATTTCAAGAGATCTATAGCTCAAGAAGAAGGGTTTTGATGATTTGCAGTTGCATTTTTATGTTCTGTTCACCACCTAAGAAGTAAACAGTAATACACCAAATAAGAAAATACTAAAATACAAATAAAAAAATTGTCTTGATAGAAGAAAAATTGTAAGGGCCACACATTGACACACTAAAAACTGAGAGGTGTAGCTTTGGTCCTTCTACATTAGGGAGCCCTTTTTATTCTCACTGATCCTTCAAAATGCTTTCTTTGTAAAATGAAAAGATATGACAGATCTATTAACATCAAAGAAATACAAACTCTTGATCTTCAGCCTCTGAGAGTAGTGCGTCTTTTCCCCCAAGGTTAAAGTGTATTTTGCAGTACGACACTGAGCCATGCACTCATAGATAAGGAAAAAAAATGCACACACACAAAAAAAATCAGATGCTAAAGACTTGGAAGATCTGCTCACTGGCAGAAATGAGTACTTATTAACAAAGGCATCTATAAATTCTCACTTAAGTGCACATGTTAAAGAGGATCCCATACAAAATTACCAGTCTATACCATACTGAAGAGAAAACAATGTCTGGGGCATTCTAGACAAAAGGTGGATTTTTTGGCTATGGAAAAGGTAAACAAATCTTGCTGCACTTGGGGATCTGAGAATAATTTGGCTAGGAAGTTCTAATATTTTCATATAAATAAAATCCACAAATTCTATCCAAATTTTGCATTTCAAAATCAAATAAGCAAATTCACAGCCAAGTGTAGCTGAAAATCCTGTCTAGCCTCCATTCACACATTCACATTTATTTAGAAGGAAAAAAAAGAAGCAGAAAATTGAAAGAGTACCGGAAATGCATTTACTAGTATTTATCAATAACCCTATGTTATACAGCTTTGAGAAGAAATGCTCCTTTTTTTTCTCCATATCCTACACTTAATGCACAAAAAGTCCAGAAATATTAAGGATCAGGTTTCTCAAAACTGTTTATACATAACCTAGCAGTTATCCAAATTGAGATCAATCATGAATTGTCACAAGGTTCTCAAGACACCAAATGAGCTCCTGGTCTGTGTGGGTACTGAGCTGCTGTCAAACGGTGTACAGCTGAGAAAAGTTTTCTGGAGACTTTCTGCCATGGGAAAACCCCTCACATTTTTCATGTATATCTAAGAGGTATTTTTAATATACTCATGTTATCCACACCATTATACTTATGAGTCTCCAAAGCACTTCATTTCACTGTAATGTTTTCAGAAGTCTGTAATTCTTGATAAAAAATAACACTGAGCTGCTAAGTAGAATGCAAATAATCAATCCAAGAGAATCATGTTTAGTTAACTTAAAATTTTAATAAATGTATTTATTAACAAATTTATCATTAATTAGTGTGTTGCCAAATTGTTTTAAGGGAATCTAAATTAATTCCTATGAGACATTTAATTTTAAAAGGAACTATGTATTGTTAATATTTTTAAGGGAATCTGTATCCATTTGATTTCAAAAGCTGGACTTAAGAGTAGATACAATGTCATTTTCCCAAGATGTTGTGGGACCTTTCTGAGTCGCAGTTTACCTCCATTTTTTAGAATGCATACATCTTTGGATGCTACAACCTTTAAGTCACTTTCATCAAACCACAGATATCAAAAAAGGTCACTGAACATGTTACACTTCTTCACGTTAAGAGTAGGTCTGAAGATGAAAGTTTATAAAAGAGAGAAAAAAAAGTGACTAGGTTTTTCCACTAATGTACTTCACCTATGAATAGTAAAGCTCCATAAGACATCCCATAAAATAACTAATCCTTGTGTCTCCTGCCCCACAGCAACATACTTACACACAAAAACACACACACACAGAGCTGGCATATATGTGAGCTCTGCTATCGGTAACAGTAATATTGTAATTTTCCAAAATCATAAACTGCTTTGCTTAAATGCTTGCCATGTCCTCCAATTTCACTTCCTAGTTTTCAGCTACATCAAATTGTGACATAATGGTGATAGAGTGTGATACGAGAATCTCCACATCAGATTTTCTAGAAAAGTTAGTGTCAATGAACACAGTGCACAATGCCTGTTGACACCGTATGTATTTCTGAGTGTAAGACTACAGCAAATGCCTTATTAGGACACACTAAGGCTTTGTGGGCTGCTATCATGTCTCCAGCAGTGTCAAGAGAACAGGCTATATATGGGCACATTAGCCTGGGCAATTTTTGAGGTCCATTCACTTCAAATGCACAAGTACATTAAAGATGGCATTCCGTTTTGTTCTTTTAGTATTAATTTATGGACCTCGTGGACATGGACTTTTTTAAATTCTTTGCAGCTGTAAGTACTGTCTGCCTCCACAAAAATGAACAGTAATTCCATCTTTTACATGCTTTTAATCCATCTTCTATTAAAATCCCCAAACTCCACAGTTCCATTATTATGGAGTAGGTGGATACCCATTCTGTTTTCATTCTCTCCTCTGACCCCGTAATTTTGCAGACGTTAGCCATAGTCCCCACAACCCATTTCTGCCAACTCGCCTTGAAGCTGAAAGAGTCTCAGCCTCCTCCGTCTCTTCTCACATGGCAGCTGTCCCATTGTCTGGATCATTTTAGCTGTCACTGAAAGCATTTTATCTAACTCAGTTGTGTGTTCTTGAGATAGGTATATCAGATTGTATTCTAGTATGCAAGATACAGGTGCACTAAGGTTTATACCATTTCCAATGGTTTCCTTCTCTTCCTTATTTCCTCAGGTAGAATTACTCATAGGTTTAAAACTAGTTCTTCTACATGAAAAAAAAAAAAACACCAAACAATGAAACAAACGGATTCTCTTTGTCACTTCTGTAATGAAGCTAGCACCTTGTTCACTGTCTATAAAATGCATCAAATCTGAATCTGAGAATATTCAGATATATAGCAGCGAACTGACATTTAAGTACACTGTTTCAATAGTTATAATGTAATTGACCACAATTAGCCACTAACTACCATTAAACTCAAACTTATTGAGCAAAGCTCTCTATTACAACTGCTATATTCTCAGAATAAAATATGTATCCATCACCTGAAATAAGCCTTCAGTTTTATAAAAAACTTATTACCAAAGATGATAAAGAATTTTCCTAGCCCTGAATCTATGTTCTTCTCTTCCTTGCCTTCTCTCCAGTTTGTCAGCAACCACTGACAAACTTCAATGCATTACTGGCCTCACTATGCCCTTATCTGTAGGGTTAATTTGCCTTTTTATTCACATTCATTCTACCTCCTCTTTTCAATCAAAAGATGTTAGACCCTACAACCTCATCTTAACACAAAGAACTTTTCACACACAAAAAACGGTGTTTATCTTCAAAATCTAAATTTAGGGATACTGTGCACTCTTCGTTGCTGGTAAACTGTGTGATTTTTTGCTATAACAGGAGACCAACTGACTGTTTCTCTATTCAGTCCAGACATCACCTGCCCATATTCTCTACAATTATTTTACACATTTTTGGACTGTATGTGACATTCTTGGATGAAAAACATGACACAGGTAGAACTTTCCTGGAAATGCCCATACCTAATTAATGCTCACTAATAATGCCAAAAGAAATTTCTTATCACTTTCCCTTATTGTTTCTGCCTCCTTCTTCAAAACTGCATGTATTAAAATAAAATCAAGAGCAGTGGAAGCGCTCTTCCATCCATAGTCCTGAAGTAGAAAGCACAGAAAGCTTTACAAAGTAAATTAAAAATCAGTTCTTCAGTAGTAATTACAACAAAACTATACCCACTTAGATTTCACAAAGACATACAGGTGAAGAATTTATATCCCAACAGAACAAATTTTAAACTTCTACTGAGTTCTCTTCCTGACAACAGCCTTGTCGGGAAAAGGCTCTCAAAATTTATGTTTTGTAGGAATTTGAGACTGTGGTATGCATTATGAAATTCTGTTATTTACTATTACTTTGCACAGCAAGACCGTGTCCAAAGTGTTTACACTCATGTCCCAGAATTTCTTCTAAACTGAAATGATCGTATGTCACACATTTTCATTTTTATGAGTAATTTCACATTTTGTCTTTTATCAATATAATCTCCTCAATTATATAATACGAACTTTGTAATCAACATATAAAATTCTACAATCAATTTTTTCAAAACATGTACCTTACAATTTTGTGTAATTCAGTGAAAGACACAGTAGCAATTTGTACACAATTTGATGTTTAAACCTATTTATAGCAATTTAAAGTCAAGGTGTAAATTTATTCTCTACATAGCTACCTTCAGAAGGAAGCCATCAAAATAAATCAGCAATTTTCAAATTAATTTGTACCAACAAAAATTCATTTAAAATATTGTGCACATTCACAAGAATTTGAAAGGATTAAATTAAAAATTATTTGCCTAATTATTTTGAACAAATATGGCTTCAAGCATACACTGCTTAAGCCAAAAACATCCTATACATATGTTATTTTGGGAGGAGGGAGTTTACTGAAAGATAGGGTGGACAAAAGTGAATAGTGACCCTCCTATACGCATTCAGATATTTATAATTTTCTAAAGATGTTGTCAGAAATTCACTACTGAAAGAGATACTGCTACTCCACATTTTATCTCCATTTCAGCCAGTGAGGGCTAAGCTTCAGACAGGGGGTAAAAATACTGTAAAATACCACAGCAGTTGTTGTGCTGTGTGAAAATAACCTAAAAAAAAAAAAAACCTAGAATTTCTGTACCATTGTTCCTTCTTCCTTTTTCCCTAAGAGCTTTCCTATATTGAGATTACAATATGTACTTCCAGTAAACTTTTGAAGTATGCAGACATGTTCTTAAGCAATCTAGCAGACACACTGTAATTCACTGCCAATTCTGACACAGGAATATTAATGACACACATTCCTTTATCTGCCAGGAGTCATTACTGATGCTGCAGGGAATTACACAGAGATAACTACCCATACTGTAGTTTCTCAAAAAAAAACCTTGCTGTTGACAGATAACATTAATCTAAATACCGTGAGTTTGTCCAACTCTGTAAGGCCATTAAAATACAGTTCCCTTATCTAGATTTTTGGGTGTCTTAAGAAGACTGGAGACCCTGGATTTTCTGACTCAGGTTTTATATATGCTCAAAAAAATTCGAAATATATAGGCTTTTCTTACTTGGGGGAACTTCACTGCCTCTACAGCTGGACAGAGGTGAAGTTGCCAGGGCTTAAAGGCTTCTCGGACTCCCAAGCTTGCAACTCAGCTCTGTTCAGTGCTCTGCTTTTGGGAGGTAGGGGCTTACAACTACCTGAATTAACAACAGCTCTGAAAGATACTTAGTAGCAATCTTCAGAGCTGCAGAGATGTAGACAGAAAAATGTTCAGAAGAACCATTCTGCAGTTTTCTTCAATTTGTTCTGAAGTTCAAAACCCTGTTGTTTTACTTCTGAATCTAAGCTTTACAAAATACACACAAATTTTTTGTTCATATTACATTTCAAAGTATCTTCTTATGTATAGATTTAGAGATAACCAAAACACATTCTCAAAAATTATTTAACCTGAAAAATTTTATTCCTCAAGCAGCTCACAATTTTGCTGTTAATACTTGATAATTTACACCAGGTTAAACAGATATGGTGGTAGTTATGGCTACTCCTGGAACTAAATCATTCAAATTTGCTTCAGTGTAAGGATTTGAAAAATAAGGGTTGGATAAACCCTGGCTCATGCAAAGAGCTGTATTACCTGTAGTTTCTGCAGCTAAGTCAGTATGTTTGGAATGATCGCATAATGTTTTCATTTTCACTCACTCTTAATCTCAACTATCACATTTATTCCAAAGCCTTCACTTTGCTGCAGAGCAAAATGAATGCATCTAGAATGGTTTGGTATGACTAGCTGTCCCACTTTCCCCTAAAACTAAAACTTTAACTGATGGGTGATTTACTTGACATATGTTAATATCATATTTAATAAGTGCAATATAAAATAACTCTTGCAACAGTATATACCAATTTTCTTCAAATCAACTGAAAAAGGGTTGAACTGAAGAGAGCATATCAAAATTCCTGAAAAGAAAAATAACATAAAAGAAAACTGGAAGCTTCTCCCCCTCCCAAAAAAAATCTCAATTGATACTTCAACTCTCTTGCATACATCACCATTAATAAAAAAAAGAGCAATGTAACCAAAGGGCTGTATCTTACACAGAATCCATGCTATCAGCACTAAGCTAAAGACAGGTGACACTGTAAAAAATCACCAATAAAGAACAGAAAGATTTTATCTTTACGTTTTTCTTGTCACTGCCCATATTTGAAAGCAATAATTGAAATTACCTGTTCAAAGATGTTGGAGTTTGAATGTAAATCTAATTTACTCTGAATAAAATCCAGTCCTAATTATCAAAAGCACATGTACAAACAAGCAAATAATTTCCAAACTGGGCTTCACTGCATGTAGTGTTTATGAACTTATTCTGGAATAGTGGGGGTTTTTACTATAAACTATGTATGTTCGCTTTTAAGACTTACTGTAACATAACTGATATCTGTAATTTAATTACTTTGAAAGATCTGTTGTGTAGTTTAGTGTTACAGACAAGTGCTTGGAGAGAAAAAAGTCCATATGGAGTGCATGAATGTGTTTCAGCTAGTTGAAGAACATAAAAAGTTCCTAAAGAGAAAGAGTGGTATCAGCAGAGGAAAAACACACATATTCCCTAAAAAGCAAAATGAAAAAAAAAGTGAAAAAAGAAAAAAAATATAGAAAATAAATTGGTTTTACCAATACTAAATTACTGTCTTTACGTCCTATTAAATAAGAATTTGTCTCAATTACCCCAGTATCTGTTATAAGTAATCACTGTCCTGTCAGAACTGATCCTGGCCAAGAGATGATGATATGATGGTACAGTGGTTACCTGCATGATGGTAACTGTCACAATATGCATTAGAAGCCAGAGAACAAACTAAGCATCACTCACATTTCAAACAACTGGGAATAGAAGCAATATACAACAAATGCATTGTTTGAATAGAAGCAATATACAACAAATGCATTGTTTTTAGTTAGTATTTCTGTTTGCCTTTTTACAGTCAGCTGCAAATACTTCTGCTCAAGGAAGAGAATTGCTGCTCCTCTTCTAAAACAGCATCTCCAAAGAAGTAACAACAGAAAAATGCCTGAGCAGAAGCTATGTAACCAAGAATGAAGGAAAAGCACTAAATAGACAAAATTACTGGAATGCAGCAAAAAATTTTGAAACGCTGGTGATCAGGCCTTTCTCAGGGTAGAAAAGGAACAGGACACACAAGAATCAACTCAATTACTAAAAAGCAGGATGGAGATTATCTGCAGAAAAAATATTTGATTCTGTTCATACAAATTAAACTCTTATTTTTCAAAAACTGGAATATCAGGAAAGACCAGCAATAACAGTTTTAGAAGAATTTTATATTTCCCATATTTCTTTGAGCTCAGTGACCCTTGGCAAGGTCAGAAACAGATAATAATGTACCATATTTGATAGTTATGTATGAGTCTCTGAAACATACATGCTTCTTGTTATTAAGAGATGAACCTGCATAAAGCTTCTGGATAGTTACTGTTCTGTCAGTTCATTTAAAAAAACATGAAAAAACCCAATACCTTTCTTATGACAAACAAAGCTATATTACTAATATCTCAGCAGATGTGGTGAAGCATTGGCATCTACATCACTGAGAACAACCCACTCAATGAAAAACACTGTAAACTAGCAGATTGCTGCTCCCCAATAAAGACTAATGAGCAAGTACTTTCTTTCCTCAGTGTGTGCTTTACTCTTTCTCAGTGTGAACCGAAGCTACAAACACCAAACATAAAACATCTAAAAAAAGACTCACAATTCTTGAGATTTTTCACTTCTTGTGTTTACATGTATCACATCATATTACTAACAACAAAAGGTAAAACAGCAAAAGTAGTTTTGCCATCTTTCAATTTTGCTTACTTTTCTCAGTCAAGCATAAATTTAGTTGCTGGATTTAGAGTAACAATCAAGTCTAGTTTGCACACATACTTGTTGGCCCGGTACGTTTATCAGCCCATGCCAACACATTTCAGTGTTTGGGGTCTTTCACAATGATGGAGAGAAATAAAGGTATGTCATTACCTCCCTCAACTGTGAAGGCTGTATGTAAACCAAAAAGTACTAAGGATTACCACTGAAAACTTCTTCAGTAGCATTAAGCTGGCTTGCTACTTGGATCCCACTCACAGTGATTTAACAGTGAAACTAGAAGAGTATGGTGAGTTCCTTACCCATTTGCAATTACTCCAGAAAGTGTACAATGCAGCGTCAATATTTAGACATACCTTCTCTTCTGCAGTGCCTTGATGTTAGCAACGGAAAAATAATGGCAAAAGAAGGAAGGCATGGCCTTTACAGGGTGACAGAGAAAAAAATGAAAAAAAATTTTTGTTCCCTTTATCTCACCTTCTGTGTCCTCTCCCCATTAAAATTAAGTAATGTGGTCCTGCCACACTTTGCAAAGAATTTCAAGAAAAGCATCAGGCAAAAGTAGGGCCTGGGACTCTTCTAGAAAGAGCAAGACAAAACAGGAGCAAGAGTATCTACAAGAGCAGGAAGCAGAGCAACTCCAGCACAGTGGGAACTTTTCTTCAAGTGAGAAGGGCTAATCGGGGAAGAAGACACATCTTTCTGTGTGTCTGCATACAGAAGGCTCACGGATGCTCTCCTCTCTCTCACCCAGGCCATAAAATAACTATGTTTGTGGAGATTCAGTGTGTCTCCCAAATAAAGTACTATGTGTAAGATTAAAATCTGATTGTAGTGTGACCCTCAAAGAAACTGGTAAAACAGAATATTCATTTACCACTCACAGTATAAATGCAATATTATGTGGAGTCACAGAAACATACATATGACACACAATTTCATTAATACCATATAAGGTATTCCATTTGTATACTTATATATAATCACTTAAGCAACTTAAAAGCTGGTGCATATTAAATACTTAAGAATCATAATCTCATTCTGAGGGAAACTGTCACAAAAAGCTGATCTTTGCGCTTCTTACAACTTTTCAAATAGGCGGAATAATACAACTGCAAAGCTGTCCAACATATGGGCCCACTTCCCAATTAATTACTTGCTGGCTAAAGTGTTAAAATGCCCTTGGCTTCACCTTAGACACAATCATCCCAGCTGGTCATTATCTAACTGGAAAGGGGCCAAAGAATCTCAGCTGTCAGTACACAACAAACATGTATGTTTTGTCCTTTTTTTCCTCCATTTACTTCACTTTCATATAGCTACACTTAAAAGAAGGAAAGCTTATTATGCATGAAACTGAAAAAATTTTGTATCTTTTTTACTGCTGTGATTCAGTATACCTGGAGTGCAGGTGGTAAGTGGAGGGATCAGGAACTCTTCTGTATGCGTTTACTGAGAACTGATTCATCCAACCGTACTAAAGCTGATTCTATTACTCTGTGTTCCTACTTAATTTAACAGATGTGTGAAAAAACACAGAAGTCTTCCAAACATATAGCTAAAACAAAGTTATTGATTAGTCATGTATCTCCATAGAGTCTGGACGTCGTAGAAAAGTAGGAAAATATCCCTCAATGAAATGAATGTTAGCAGTCAGCTTGTAGCTGATCTGAACAGTCAGCTTGCAGTAAACCTGCAGATCAACAGGTGGAAAGCAAATGGCTTTTCTCATTTGCACATTACTTCTGCAAGAAGCCAGAGGACAGCTGGGAGAAGGAACACATGTAAACAAGGCAGTCCTAATGATTTCCTAATTAAAAAGAAGATATTATCTTCCCATTAATAGATAAACTAATCGACCAAACTCGAATAGTTTCCCCTCGGTACAAGTAAACATAGGTGCCTTTCCTCACTGAATTGTCACATGTTTAGGCCAGCCACTAAGTTGTCAGTTCTGCTTGATTTGTTTGGATACTGTACTCTGCGACAGCTGTCGGAAATAATACATTAGAACAGCTGTTGCAGCAGTTACAAAGGGACTGGAATTTTAACTGGACTGGATATTAATTGGGAGGGCGATGTCTTTTTTTTATTTTTAATTGAAGTTAAGACAGAAATATTCAAAGAATGACAGATGTCTGTAAGGTATTTGACCAATGTCCGGTAAGCAAAGTTGGTGTTTGTTTTGATTGTGTAAGTTTGTGGTAGTGGTCTCCACCACCTTAGCATGAACTGCTCTATGCTTAAAAAAAGGGGCGTTAAGAAGAAGAACAGTAAGAAAGTTACATAAACAATCCTTTTCAAATACTGGTTGTGATCTAGAGAGGACCTTGCAGTTTTTTTAAGAATCACTCAAAAGGAAACGGATTCTGAGACTCTTAGTAACCACCAGCTGAAAACAAAACTATTCATGATGGCCAAGACCTCAGCATAAATGAATAATAAGCTTACTTTCAGCATCAGCATAGAGTAGCAAGCACAGGAGCACCACCATTGGCCTGACTATGTGCATCATCCGACAGCTTGGCACCAGCATGCTTTGGCAGCCTTGTTCTCACTGGCTTAGAAGCCACTGCGAGTCTGTCCAGTCTGAAATTTCAGATGAAGTATTTTCAGAGCCTGTGAAAAGATAAAAATACAATTAGCAAAAAATAGGCCAGTTTTTCTTTTTTTTTTTTTGAGGCAAAACAATTTTAGAAGACAAAAGGGTAAGACAAAAAGGAAAAGAAACATGATTAATTTCAGGCTACTGGTATATACAAGAAGATCCAAGACACAGTATATGTTAGCACTGTTACAACACATTTCTTAGTGTACCTTTACCACACAATCAAGCAACTGTCACATCCTGAATCTTTAGTTCTATTCAACAGCATCTTCTGAACCAAAGAAACTAGTATTGTTGATGCAGTTTAAGACATCACTGGAAACCACGTTGCGAGAAGGTAATCAAAGCAGACTAGATACCCATAATAAATCCACATGCAAACAGGGAGTCGATACCCTGCATCTGGTAAGAATAACACCACAAAATCTACTTCAGGACATGTTATAAACATATTCCATAGTTCAGCGACTTTCAAAGGTTAAAATTCCTGTCATGATTTCCTGTACATATCTGAATTATGCCTAATAGAAAAACAGAAATCTAGCATTGAATAAAGGGTTGAGATCCCAATTCAATCCGTCTCATTTATTACAATGCATCATTGAATATGGTACACTGGCAGAAGTACAGCTCAAGTACCTGACTTGAAAAAAGTGTCTTATCCTTGCCCAAATATGCCACACTAACAGAAATTAAGGAATATAAAAATATTTTTCCCCCAGACAGGAAATACTAGAGATATCCCTAAGCAGCCAGACATTATCACTAAAATAACGTGAAATGCAATTATACTTTCTGAAGGATCCGCAACATATAAGCTTTGTTAAGTTTGATACCACCTTCTTCATTATCACACACATGGCTTCCATGCAGTAAAGATGAAAATCAAGAGGGTAGGGAAAAAATTACACTAATTATCATTAAATAGATCTTACAGTTTTGTGGGTGGCATAAAGAGCCCATTTTCAGTACAGGGAAACACTCAAAAGAATTTACTCAAGGAAGAAAAGACATGAGCAGCTGGTAGAAATCTATGCTATGTTATGAATCTCTTTTGTAAAACTGTCTTTTGAATCAGCTACTGCTATCAAAAAACACAAGCCTAAGAAATCTTCATAGGCAAAATGCTAAAGGCACCAGCTTTCCCCTTTCATCGCTACCATCTTCATGCCAGCATTTCAAATGACAGCAAAGTCCATGAGACACCAGTCCTGTCGGACTCAATTTGTGTCTGTGCAAGCGTATCAGAGCCAACTGCTGTGTAATGATTCCAGTGCTATCACAAAGATGGAGATGTATGTGAAATGTACTTTCAAGGAAGAGGTGATTTTTATTTTGCTTCTTCTGGAATGCAGGAGTTACAGAGGAGCCCTGAACTATCTCTAAATGCAGCTCACTTAAGAACAAAACTATCTTTTCATTAGCACACAACTACTTTACCTGATGTGTGAAGGTGAACATAGAAATGTGGTGGGTACTAAGTACTCCCCTACTCCATTCAGGGGAGGAAGCAGAGAGGAAACAATACTGATATAATTAATAAGGGGAGCAGAGAAGGGGAAAAAATGGTGACCACCAAGGTACTTGTTTTACACAACAGTTTTTTAATGTGGCACTGGAGGTAATTTTCATACATTTCAAGCACTCCCATCAAAATATTAAATGTGGTGGCCAACAGGAAAAATATTACTGTCTGCTTAGGGAAAACAAGAATTTTAAAAACTTTATTATCCTGATACGTGAATATGCATTTATCCTCTACAAGCTCTCTGCAAATGAAGGTATGTATCACAAAACCTGGCAAAGAAAAGGTTGAGAAGAAAAAAGAGCTTTTTTTCTTTTTCTTTTTTTTTTTTTTTCCCCAGTAAAACCTCATTCCACTCTCATTCTAAATGCTCATACAACCACTTGGGAATACTGCAGTCATTGTCTTTGCTTTGAAGGTAATATTCATTATCACTCAGGTCATAAAATGAAAGCCCTCACTATTCCCTTTCTTTGATGTTTCTGAGAGTCATGGCTTCAGCTAACCTGATAAACACAACAAGGTTTCCAGGAGACCCTTTACTTGTTGCTTGATCTCCCTCTTTACCTGCTTAGGTCTTCAAGCAAACTTCTAGTATTTTAGCTCAAGGAAACAGAAGCACTTGAATAAAGATGGCAGTTGAGTCATTTTTCTTTCAAGTGAGTTGAAGATACACTGTTAATGGAAGCATGCAGGTGATGGGCTGGTAACATAGAGAGAAGCAAGCCAAGAGATACTCAAGTGCTATCAAGGTTCTCCACAAAAGTGTACCTTAGCTTTACCCACAAGGAAAACAAACCTTCAGACCCAGCTACTCACAACTGTACCAACACTGAGATCATATCATGTGGTATGTAGGTCTGTACTTGGCTTATTTGTGAAAACTAACATGAAGCTGCAATTCCTTAAAAGGACTAAATGAAATTATCAAGACAACTATCACCTTCTACATCAAGCCACCTTAGTAGTTCCAAAGTGGAAGGCTCATCTAAAGCATTATTAATTCTTAAATGATGTAGTTCTTTTCCTTTTCTATTTCCTCCTGACGATGGTTCGTTACATCCGGAGTGTGGTACCAAAGATAGAGAAAATACAAACAGCATTTGCAGCACCAGGTTACACTAGCCTTGTCATCAGGGGACCAATATTTGCCTTGCAGAATTAATCCTGAGTGAGGTACTCTCTTAGCAGCCCCTATTACAACATTCACACTGCACCAGGGCAGAAAGGTGGGGTTTCTCCTTGGTAGAAGATCACAATAGCTACACAGGGGTCGACAGTTCTTTGAAAAAATCCCTCTCTTCATGAAGCTTTAATAAAAGCTGTTCTTATTTTAGTTTAAGTGCTGCATAACTGCTGTATTAAATAATCAAAAATTACTCTTCCAGCGTCTCTAAAAGAGCTATCTATGAAACTAGGTAATACATCTAACAATAACACATAAGCAAGTAAGAGGATAGATTTCCCCTGATTAGTGGTATCTATTAATGGGATCAGTAAAAGTGCAGATGTGCAGCTCTCCAGAGTGTTCAACAGAGAGACAAAACAGAATTCTCCTCAGCATGAGCACCGCAGATGATAGTACCCGGGCATGGGCACGTGCACCAATTATCCTCAAAAGGATCAACTAGGTGAATGAAACATCTGAACACCGAAATGCTTCCCTGCAGTCTGTTTACTTTAGTAGCAAAAATAATCTTTTAGGTGCTATCACGGTACTCACAAGATGGTTCCTGTTCCAAGACAGTTATAGGAAATGCATACCTGGGGGCAAATTTTAGAAACAAAAAAGAAAAAGAAAAGTAAACACTATTTTTTTTTTATCTGCTTGTTTTTCCATGCCTGAATGTGCATTTAAATGCTTGCTAACACAGAAATTCAGCTCAGCACGGAAGAGTTGTCAGAAAAGACCTGAACACGGACAAAAAAGAACTCAGATGCAAGGAGCAATACTGAGAAAAATAATGACGCAAACAGTAACTCATAAAATTTTGGAAGAAAGGGATTATGAAGGTGTAAGAGCTCATTTGTGCTACAAACACTATCTCTGGTTCAACTTTTCCAAAGTTTAAATTGTTCAGAGATAGGATTTTAGTTCATAGTCATCTCAGTTTTGTTTCAAGGATTTCCCATAGAAACCCCCCATATTTCCCCATAGGAAAGTAACTGGATACAGTTTCTATTAAAAAAAAAACCAAACAACAATGGTGTTTCTCTAAGAATACATGGCTGCAAAGATTAAAACAGAAGACAGTGCTGAAATTCTGTTTCTACACTTCATTCATCACATCCACAATCCTGAATTACATCCATTTCCAAGCCACAGATTTCTCATACCATGCAAACTCAAGAGAAAAAATTAAAAAAAAAAAAAAAATTTAAACAATATTACTAGAACTAGTGATGAAAAAGGTGCAATTACTTCACATATTTGGATACCAACCATGATCCCTCCTTAAAAAAGAAAATAAACAAATTTCATGGACAAATCTTGGCTGCAAAAAACTTACTGACAGCTGAATCATTACTAGAAAGAATAGAATATAATGCATAAAATTAATTCTCATAAGCTCTTTAATCAAAATCAATTCAGAAGTACCTCTGGGTAAAACAATGTCTTTTAAAGAGAATTAAATGTATTTTCCAAAGCAATGAGGGCAACTGGCAGAAGCAGAAGTTCCACATTTTGCTTGTTCTTTTATTGATTAAAATTGATAAATGATTTTATAGTTGACCTGCTGGAAAAGTTCCATGTTTCATTACACTTTTATTCTTAAAAAATCCAAACTGCAAACACACGATTAAGGAAATTTAAAGGACAGATGTGCTGAGTGTTCAAAAGTTTAATCTTATCAGTCTCTGGATAACAATACACCCTAATGCTTGTCTGTATCATTGCCTGTTATAGCTATTCCAAGATGAGTGAGCACCCATCTGTAACAGTAGGTTTCTGATGTCATGCAAGCATTTGAACTACATCACTATAAAAGCACAAATGCATTGCAGCGACAGGGGGAATTTTGCCCATATAAAACACATTATATATCAATCTAATTTTACATAGTAATTCTATGTCAGACTTCAACAAGGATTCCTCTGTTACCATAAAAAACAGAATGGATTTTTGGTAACTGAAGAAATACATTAAATTGTTTAGTGTATAAATCAACTCAACAACAGCAAAGTACCTTGAAATCACATCACTGGGATGGTTTTCTCATATAGAAAGTTGTTTAAAGGTTCCTTGTTTTTTACTTACAAAAATACTTATGTTCATATGGAATCTTAAACCATACACAGAAAACCTTGCCTAGCCTTATCTTTATACAGCTTCAGTTCCATTTTAAATCACGAATTAAAATACCAATTTTAAGCTGACAGGTGTCTCAATGCTTACAAACTTCTGCCATCTTAGTCACTTCTGCAGGTCATAAGAACTTTTCTTACACATGATGCAGAAACAATTCATTAGAATAGTGCCTAACTTCTTAACTTTGTGCCTTCAAATTTAATGGCTGGAGAAACAAACTTTGTGCTGGCAATGGCTGAAGTGTTGAGCTGGAAATAGTCTTGCTGGATGAGAAAAGCATACCATGTTATCTGCCTATGGATATTAAAGCTATGTATTGTTGAGAATCTATGGAAATAATTTAAACCATGCTACAAAGCCACAGATATTGAGCAGACAAATGAAACATCTTCCACTAAGATTGACTTCTTGCCTGAACAAACACAAACTCTGCCAATACCCCAGTCTTGACTCCTGTAAATTACTTACATACAGTAACCCTGAAATAGTCCTGGTCTGACTTTGGCCATATGAGAAATTAAAGAAAGCAAACTCTGACACTTGCTAAAATAAAAATCTACAAACCTACAAAAAAACCCCAAACAAACAAACAAAAAAACCCAAACCAACCAAACAAAAAAGAAAGGAAGAAATAAATAAAAGACACAAAATAAAATAAATGCCCAAGAAGACAGAAAGACAGACAGAGAGACAGAAAGGGGGAAAAAGCAGCACTTCAAAAAAAAAAAAAAAGAGATAAGGAAGTATCTTGGCTACTCTGTTATTTCACTCTTTCTTCAGTTACAGAAGAGAAACAAGGTGAAATCCATACAAAGGGGTCTAGAATCAGCAGGTCACTCACTAGTGGTAACCTCCAGGGATCAATACTGGGCAAGACCTATTCGATATCTTTACTGATGATTTGGATGAGGGGGTCAAGTGCACCCTTTGTAAATTCACAAACAACACCAGGTAGGGTGCGACTGTTGACTGTTGACCTGCTGGAGGGCAGGAAGGCTCTGCAGAGGGATCTGGCCAGGATGGATCATGGGCCAAGGCCAGTGGTGTGAGGTTCAACAAGGCCCAGAGCCAGGTCCTGCCCTTGGGTCACAACAACCCCAGGCAGCGCCACAGGCTGGGGCAGAGTGGCTGCAAAGCTGCCCACAGGAAAAGGGCCTGGGGGTGCTGGTGACAGCAGCTGAACATGAGCCAGGGTGTGCCCAGGTGGCCAAGAAGGCCAATGGCATCCTGGCCTGTATCAGCAACAGTGTGGCCAGCAGGACCAGGGCAGGGATTGTCCCCCTGTACTCAGCACTGGTGAGGCCACACCTCAAATCCTGTGTTCACTTCTGGGCCCCTCACTCCCAGGTTGAGGTGCTGGAGCATGTCCAGAGAAGGACAATCAAGTTGGTGAAGGGTCTGGTGCACAAGTGCTGTGAGAAGCAACTGAAGGAGCTGGGGTTATTTAGGCTGGAGAAAATCAGGCTCAGAGGAGACCTTATTGCTCTCTACAACTGCCTGAAAGGAGGCTGTAGCCAGGTGGGGGTCAGGCTCTTCTCAACAAAACAAGAGTAAACTGCCTTGAGTTGTGCCAGGAGAGGTTTAGAATGGATATTAGGAAAAATTTCTTCACTGAACAGGTGGCCAAGCATTGAAACAGTCTTCCTTGGGAAGCTGGTTGAGTTGCCAGCCCAGGAGATACTTAAAAGACATGCAGACATGGTTTAGTGGTGGACTTGTTGCTACGTTAACAGTTGGACTCAATCTTAAAGGTCTTTTCCAACATAAATTGTTCTAGATTCTATGACTCTATTAATTGTTTCCTCTGAAATCTGGTTTAAGAACAATACAATGAGTGTGTCTATGCAAAAACATTTACACACTGATTTTTGTCTTAAGTTGTTTGCCTTAAAATAATAAAAAGTGAAAGAACAAATCATTAGTAGTAGGGTATTTGCCATATGCAGTTTGTTAGTCTTCTTTGGCTCTCTGTTACATTACTTGAACAACACTGGAGCTGTGTGGCTACCACCTCTTAGAAGAGGCTAAATCTATAAGCATGTGAGCCATATACAAAAACACTCATAGAACCACTATGCCATATACCACATACTCATTAGACACTCCCAGGAAAAGGGTCTCCAAAACCCTTTCAAGCAGATGCTCCCAGCAGTCTTACAAAAAAGCACAACTACCAAGAGCAGATAGACTCTACCATGAGCAGCTGAGTTTTGAGACCACAGTTACTGTCCGAGGTGGCATCTGTTTGTGGCTTGCTTCCTCACAGAGCTAGGTATGTGGATGATCTAGCAACAAGAATGATTCTACAGCCATACTGCTATGCACATGACACAGACATGTTAACATTGCTTATATCTAAAGAGCCATCTTATTTTCAGAAGAATTTTGCCCTTTCTGTATCTTTTTCAGCAGGGAAATAGTGAAAAATTCATGTTATTCCTTGCCTTTATGATCAGGCAGGGTTGAAGTATACTAGGTATCACAGATACTAAAATAAAACTAGAAATGTATTTTCAAGTTTGAAGCTAACAGGTCAAATTCAGTATTACAATACATTTTTTCTCTATTCCCTGTAATTTCTTCTTTTATGGCTTTTCTTTTTCCTTTTCACTTAATAGTTTCATTTCAAAACTATCCAATATACTTGTTGGCTAATCAGATTGAAGCATGACTGACTGAGACAGTGAATTTGCAGCACATACAGGACAGTAATCCAGCTGCAGCTAGTTTAGCCTGACTGCACTTTATTATAATGTTGCTGATAGCAACACAATTGTATTAGAGGAAGAGATGAAGAGCTGAAATAGTTATTTTTCAAAAGGAGTTGGCATTATAAAATTATTTGGTAATAAAAGTCAAAAACTTCCTGAAGCAACAGAAGTACTATGCATTTCCCATACTAATATATGGCATAATCGTGCACGGTTGTCCACAGATCTTCTTTTCGAAAAAAGATGTGAACTACAAAGTGTTTTTGTAATATACTACGTGTTTTACTACACTCAAGAGAAAAAGTAAAAGTAATGTTATAAACACTGAAAAAAAGAGTTAAAAGGCAACAACAACCTACAGATATTTTATTGTTGAAATTTCCTTATTAAGGAAAGTACCAATTAGTACACTTTTAGACACCAAACTAATGTCATAATGTTGACAAGCCAGTTTGATACCAAATAAAGTCATAAAAGCATCAGCCAGACAGCATGGTTCATAGCATGTATTTCGTTACAGACTTCATTAACTACTATAGATTTATCTGTAATTAGAAGAAATCAGTGGCTTAGTAGGGCCACTTGAAATGGCTTTTCAGGTGCTTCATAGAATCTTTCCTGCAATCCCCTTCAAGTGGGAAGTGAGAAGCAGAAAATTTATATCCCCATAGACCTTATATTTGATCTGGTGAAATCCAACTGAGATCAACAAAAGATTTCCATTGTGAAACTTATTACTAAACATTAAACAACCCAATTGGAGACTGTACAAAGCATTAACCAGTGCACTCCAGTGCATTAACATGCACTCCTTTCTCATTTTTGACTTTAAGATTTTCTCTGCACTCTGAAGTGGGGCAGCTCCCCTACCCAGAGCTTCCACTCACACTGTTTTGCCCAGGCAACTTGGCACTCACATGTCTTAGCTACAAGAATATGATAATAAAAAAATCCCTGTTAGGCCTGCGGTTCATCCTCTTACAACTCTGTTACAGAGTACTAAAATAGATTAATATGCATTATATATTTTCCATACATTCTTCACTGGGTTTATGTTCTTCTTAGGAAAAATTTCAGCAAGCATTTTTCAAATCTAAGTCCTGCGACAGCTTCCCAAGCACTCATCTTTTTTGGGCTGACGATATTAAAGAAAAACTAACTGTGAGTTTATTCTTACAAATATGCTGGCCTTAGCAACAAGCTGGTAATTTCTAATCTAATTGTTAACTGCATACTGACATTGTGTAACCTTCACGTTCTTTTGCAGCCTCTTTGTCAGTTCTCAGTAAGAAAGTGAGAGTATGTGCTACCCACTCAAATGAACATTATTTTCATAAAGGGTATGAGAAAAAATAAATCTGAACTCTACTGTAAACAGCTGTGGAAATATCTCTGCAATTTATATACCATATATACCAAGACTACATTGTGACAAGGATAGGGCATACAGGTCCACCAGAATGTTATAGATTGATGTTATAGATATTTAGCAAAAATTTTTTTTCTACCTATATACTGGAGCAGTTTCATCCAGATAAAAACTTTCTGCATACTATTGGTTCATATATATGCTCAATTATCTCTCTCACTGCTTATGAACATAACACAGTTTCTGAAACAGGCAATCTGTTGTATCCTCCTTCATAAAATTGGTGAAATAACCAAATGCAGGCACTACTTATAGTTTGTCTTCTAAATGAACAGTCAAAAGTCATAAAAAAGAAACGGACTGAAGATATGACACAAAAGGAAGGTTATTATTCTAGTTATGTTTGTCACCTTTCATAAAAAATACATAGATGAGAAAATACAGAAGATGGTGTCTTAGATTACAGCTCCCTGTCATTTAGATTTTAAGTATCTTTCATCAGCATCAGAAGGAATAAAAAAACATAGATGTAAGATAAAACAATACACTTAACAGCCAGTAAAGCAAATGTTTAAGAACATACACACATACACACTTGCACACACACCATTACAAAAAGGACTGATTTGCAGAGTTCAAATTTGTATGAAAAGACAGAAGAAGAGATAATCTCTCTGCCTTTCTGACATGTGCTTCATACACAAAGATTTCCAGGACTTCTGCATTTTCCCTCTGCTTTCAGCTTTTTCATTTCCAGAATTTGTAGATGGAAAGTAGTAATCAGTAAACATACTGCTATGAGATTCAAACTAAATAAAGAGTTTAGCCTTCAGCTACACAATACTTTATATTTAGCCATGATGAAACTAAACTAATGAGCTAATGAAAGTAGGGAACTACTTTCATTACTAATCCAACGGAGAAAATATTGAGTCTAATGAAATATTGCAAAGTTCATATAGGTGGCTATCAATAAACAGTTTAGAATTTTACCCTCATGTTCTGTACAAAATACCATAGATTGACATTACAGAAGTGCACAGTAACTTTAAGCCTTCAGACTGTCACATTAAAATATTTCAAGACTTTTAAAGACTCATCTTACATTAATTCTCTTTTTAGAACATGAAACAAAACTATTTGTAATACTTGAAGAAAACCTGTCATATAATCTTATTGACTGTATATTAGCATCATTATCATCCATGTTACCACAACATTGTTTCCCAAACACAGGCAGAAAAAGATTTATGTCTTCCTTTCCCCAGAAAAATGTCACCCATGTGACAGAGATACTCAAATTCCATGGGAAACACAAGGTTGTGACTGTCAGTCTTTCATGGAAATCTCAAGGCTGTACACATTAAACTATGAATGAGGTCTGTAACTGGGAGTGGTAACTCAAGGCTCAAACATTCCTCTGGAGTGTTAGCACTATCTCATGGAGATAAAATCTCTAAAACAAAATTTGGAGGGTGCTGCAAATAATGATATGTTAAATAATTTTTTTAAAAAATCTAAAACATAACCTAGAAAGACAATTCCAGTTTTGCCTTTGTTTACTCACAATCATTAGTTTTAACTAAGAATCTGGCTAGATGAATGAAAACTTTTTTTTTTTTAATTTAGATGAGTGTATTCTGCTTATTTATACTGATGAGAAAGTGCTATTTTTTCAACACATCTAAAGGCTAGAAGATGAGCCTGACGTTCTAGTTGGAACAGTGCAAGGCACTTGTGGGAGTTTCATCTTTCACAATGGAAATGCTTGAGCAACTATTATAAACCCAGTAAAGTTTCTGCAGCATTTTTATTATAACTGTTAGGTCTCTGGGTGTGTGTGCTGTCCCAAGAGTATTGTTCTGGACTGATTAGCATCTTTATAATGAAATGCTCGATTACAGCTTTGAAATAGATAATTATAAAGGGAGGGTGTATTTTCCAGTTAGGGATTTTGTTTTGATTTTTTTTAATCATCAGTGCATGAAAGGCAGCTGTAGAAGTTTTGACTGCACTGTCGCCTCTTCGGAAAGAAACAACGTTTTGTTGCTCTCACTGTGCATAAGTTAAATTGAATTGCTAGTTATGACTGGTATGGGAGTTTTATTTTCAACTGTCAGGGTGTGCAGCCAGCTGTAACCAATTTTTCAATAGCTTGGAAAGCCTCATTTGAAGTATACCGATGTGAATGACTTTGGGACCTTGATGTTAGTAAACAGAAACATTTTTCAAAACATTTTCCAATCCTACTTCTTCAGTGGAAAAGAAAAAAAACTGTAAAGAAAGCCACACATTATGGATGTTCTGCGTAACTTTAGCAGTGTATGTAAAAAGGCCAAAAAAATATTGGTGGCATGTCCAAGTTTGGGCATATGTTTCAGACTCTCTCTTCTGTATATCCCAACATTCTTAAAACCACCTTCTGCCAAGAAGAGCGATTCATTTTTCCTGAGGTTTAACAGCAAATGAGTGGGTAGGGAAAATGCTTTTGATTTCAAGGGTTAGAAGTGAGGAGAAAAAACTATGAGTATTTCCTTTCCTTAGTGCTCTGGATATTGCAGCAAGCCCTCAATTTGAAAAGAGGTTTTCTGCTGAAGAAACTTAATCAGCTGTCAAACTGATTTGTTAGTTTGAATGGCTTGCTCACCGCAGGTGCTAGAAGATAAAGGAGAGTTATGACTTTATTTATTTATTATTTATAAATTAGAATAACAGAAACAACTGGATTAAGTGAGAAAATGCGGGGGGGATGTATCCCAAGCAATCTCTAACCAGATATCCAGAACCAGAATTCCTTAGTCCTCATCTTTGCATACAACAGATCCTTCACTGCTGCCAGCACAACGTTAACGATGCTTGTTTAAACAGAAAAAGGCAGGTCATAGGATAAAGGACAAGGGGAGGAAGAAAGTGGGGGGTTTTTTATGCCTTAAACAAAATATAAAATCCATAAAGATGGTCTTGTTCAGGTACCTGTAGATGAGCCTATCATGCCTTCTGAAGTCCACAGTATGCAGACTGTTACCTTACTCTCTGTAAAATTTACTTCACAACCATTTTCTAGTCATTAGCACTGTGGAAACCAGGACTACTTCCACAAATTATGTCATTATTGCATTCTCCTTTTTTTGAAGACTCTGGAACCAAAAATAAAGTAATTTGCTTCAAGAATTAATTTTATTTTTTGCAAGTCAGCTCCATTAAATATCAAATAAATGTGAATCACTATTTTTACATTTTAACCAATGCACCTCTTTTTTTTTTCTTTAATTTTTAGGCATAATCTTTAGGCCAGAAAATAAGCAGCCCAGATATATAAATTTAGTCGTTTTACAACTACTGTACTACCACATGGACACTTCTATATCAAGCAAATTTATTTGAAAAGATGTAACGGAAGATCCAAATTTCCAGACCGAACTTCCACCAGTCTTTGTGTCAGAGACTACCTGGGATCTAGGACAAAGATGTACACTCTATTATTAAAGTACCAAAAGTTACAATTAATTTTGGAGGATGGCTTGAATTTATCTACATAGAGTTCACTTTACATCTTATCTGTAGATTCAGGAATGTACTGGAATGTGCTAGTGTAACCCATTTGTTCCTATACTGTATCATCAATTTTTTCATTTTTATCAATAAAGTTGCCTTTACTTCTGTAGTTGAGATCGTGAACACGCACATTTACACAACAGCCAATGCAGTCATCTGATTTGGCATTGAATTTGGTATCCAGCAACAGAAAAATGCCAACTGAAATGCAAATCTTACTCAAATTATTTCAAACAAATATTCTGCTGGTTTTTTCTAAACCTCTTCCAACAGGTAAAGAGACCTCCTGAAGTTCCTAAAGAAATAAAAAATATAAAAATCTTATGTTGATACCCAATCTTTACACTAAAGATCAATCTGTATAATGTTAAACCAGATCATGCACAGAATTGCCAAATGTACAAATGTGGAATTCCATTCAAAACTCATTAAAGTTTAAACAACATATCAGAATCAAATTGATTACAATAATTTCTGCGATTCTGACTCTCACATAGAATTTACTGGTATTTGACACTAGTACTCACATTCCCATTTTTTGACACTATTTAAATGTCTTAAACAATTCTATCATTTTTTCAATGTTCTGCTACTGTTTAATCACAGAAGTATAATTTAAAAAAATAATCTGCTGACACACTGTTCTTCTTCATATTGTTTTCTGTTAAGTAGACTTCTTTCTGTCACCCTCAGTGATTGCTGCCACCCTCAGTGCTTCCTACCTTTTCCTCACAGTGAGATCCAAGAGGACTTCGACACTGAAATCCCTCAGAAATTAGGCACATTTGAAAATGTATTTTAGAAAATAGAGATTGGAGGTCTGTGAATGTATGTCGGAAGTAACATCTACGTTAGAGGGTAAAATACCAGCACACAGAATGATTATGCTACTTTCCTGTAGGAATAGCCAACTGCACAGCCATACAACTGTGTCTAGTCCTATGCTATCACTTTAGAGTTATCCATGGAAGTGAAGTGAATTATGGCTCACTAATGGATCTGCAATCATGAGCCAACTCTATATGCATAAATACTCCTGAAAAGGGTTCTTTCCTGACTCAGTATCACAGATACAATACTGGACCCTAATCCTAACTGAATCTAAGACACCCAATATTCCACTTAGTTACAGAAAGGTCAGTAAACATTAAAACAAATCTTCATGTTGAAGCAGCTGAGGTAAACGGACCGATCCCTCCACTGCCTCAAAGAAGGACGGTTCTCTCATTTCTAAGTGATGTTTGCAGATTTTTATATTAAAAAAAAAAAGCTCACCTTTAAGCAAGGGATGGGGACATCCTACTGAGTACTATAACACTAGTAAACTTCCTTTAAAAATGGATCTGTAAGAGAATTCTTACTTCCACATCCTGAAAACACTGGATATCCACTTTACAATGGAATGTCAGTCTTCACCAGTTATCTATATACAACACATCTGCAAGAAGTAGGAATTATCAGCCTGACTAATTATCAGACTATTGACAACAGAAGCTATTTTTTTTCCCTGACACTCCTGAAAACCTTTACTTAGGCAAAAAATTACATCTATTAGCAAGACCTTCTCCTGTTACAGTGCATGCACACAAATTCAATCGCTCTTCTAATAAACCGTAACCTAAAGAGGAAATTTTATTTTTTCCTTAAGGTGGTTTCAGCATGTCTCTTTTGAGTCACACATTAAATTAAAATTTTTGTAATGCCTGGAGTATGCATGTGGTGAATCTGTATTTTTGCCCATAGACATATCTAGCTGCATAGGTGTATTTCTACAGACATGTAGATATATTTACTTATACATCCATAAATCTTCAGACCAAAATTTAAAGAAAAAAAAAAAACCTACAGGGAAAACACTCGTATCAGCGTCAAAACCTTTTACAGCAGTAGTCAGAGTCAAATCACTGTTTTATTATTCAATTACGTGAAATGTGAATGACAGACCGTGATGCAGTTTGCTCTGCTGACAGAGCTCACCCTTGTCTCAGAGAAACTATTTGCAGTTCACAATATTCCCTTCTCAAGCCTGACATGATGAAAAAAGCAGATATAAAGCTAAATTTAAAATATATATTATATGTCTTTCAAACAAGGAGAATTGCAGTGGACTGAATCTGGTAAATACTACTACTTACCCAACGCACCTGCTTTTGTTAGCAATTCTTTCTGGAGGATTCTCCAGAGTGTTCCCACTATGTTCTCATTTCAAAGAACCTAAACAGTCAGTTGAATTTTTATCAGCAGAAAGTGACATGACAGCAGATGGGATACACAAAAAATTTAAATGATGTGTATATAAATCTATATGTTGTTTACTTTATATATAATAATTATTCCAAAAATGTTAGTGTAAAACTATAACATGGATATGCAATTATTTCTTTTTTATATAATAGATAAATATATTTTTAGGATAATTAATAAATACGTTGCTTAGAAACACTGAGAGACCTCCACTTAATAATAGCTCTAATGCCAGTTTATTTAATGCTTATGATTCTTCTGAATTGATTTGTCTACTTCTTCCTACAGGTGAGTGTAAAGGCACATAGGTTGTCTAGTCAGTGAAAAAAATTGCTTAGACATGTTCTTTTTCTTAATACATACTCTCTTTGCAACTAAGCCAGGAAAGGACTCCAAAACCACGCAAGTGAGCCAAGGTCATGTAAATACTCTCTTTCTACTTGAAAAGAAGAAAAACTTGCTTAAGTTTAACTTTCTCAATTAGAGCTTTTGTAAGAAATAGGTATCACTATCCCTTGTAAAAAAGTGAGAGAAAAGTCTCATTTGAAATGTCTGGAATGGCAGCAAAATTCTATACTTCTCTTTCAATCTATATTGGTCATTATTTAGGTCATGGGTCTTGGACATTGCAGGTCTGTAAGAAGCAGAAATTTATTCTTAGTTCTAAACTGGCACAAAAGTAAAGCAACCTAAAATTGCACAGTATTTCTAAATTTTGAAAAGGTCATATGAATATGGTATTGCATGAAGCAATACCATAATCTGTAAAATTCCAAAGGCTGCTCATTCAACTTTGTTAAATTATGTTTTACTGATACATTCTAAAATAATATCAAACTAATACCAGTTATTAATAGTTATAATAATTTATACAGAAAATATTAAAATATTTTTACAGATCTCAGCATATCTTTATTAGAACAGACAGATAAATTTTCATACATTTGGGAATTTCCCTGGTTTTGTTATTTGCTAAAGCAATAATATTGCAGCAAAAAATTACCTGGAGTAACTTTCAACGCCTTGGAAATAAACTAGACTGTGAAGAACATAGAATCACTCAGAATCATAAATCAGAGAAGCAAAAGAAAGATAGTCTCTTAAGAGTTTCTTTTAATATTGCTTTGATTATATTAGCATTAAAAGCCAAAAGATTAAAATACCATCCTTGCTCTCTAAAATCCAAGATCTTATCTATATTCTAAAGAATACAGGTAGAAAAATTCTGAATGTGAAGTCCATTGAATAAGGCTATACTCTAAAATGAAAGCACGCAGCAGCTGGCTGGACAATTTCCATTACTTGTCCTGCAACTAACAAAAAACATGCTCCCCAAAACCCCCATACAATGCAGCCTTTTAGCCTGTATGTACTACCCCTACTCTTTGATACTGTAAAAGCCAGACTATTTTAGAACAGATATTTTAAAGGAATCTCACAATAGGTGTCAGAAAACAAATTAATTTCCAACATAAACAAATTTTAAATCATGTTTTCACATTAAGTTGATAGTAAATTATAAAAATTTCATTATAATTATAGAATTGATTTTCAATTCATGCCATTTGTTTTCACCCATTGAAGATTTGATTGTTTATCTACTGCTGCCAACTTCTTTCACAAGCAGAAAGAAGATTCTTAATAAGCTATTTTCCATTTCCTTATCTCAGAAAAGATACAGTCAACCTATCCACTACTTTCAAAACCTGGACTAGGAGGTTTTGCTCATAGCAGCAAGCACTAACCACAAACATGAAACTCTTCCATAAAAGTAGAAATCTAACCACACTAAAACTGACAAATGGTGAATTACATGACTACAATGGTCTGCTCCAAGTGATTTTAACAGTGTTTGCCATGAAGAATTGCTGACTACCTGGTGAACAGCACACGCTTCTTTAAAAATCTCAGATTAAACATCTCAACACCAGAAGAGTCTCAGTGGTAGCCCACTTGAAGAGAAGTAAAAATCAAAACCAAGTCTAATTTTGTTGGAAAACTAGGAAGAAAGTGGTCTGAAACACCATCTGTCAATCTATCAATCAATCAATCACAAAAAACGAGGCTTAGAGTAAAATGTGCTAAATATTCTTGCATTTTGCCACCCAATCACAGTGCAGTCTTTTGAGATGGTTCACTTAGTTGTCTCAGAGGAAACAGAGAGGTCATAATACATATTTTTACCACACAACACAATCATTTATAAATGCTAAAAGTTGAAAATTACTTGCTTAGTTTAGTTTTAAGTCAGTATTTTAGCCTGATAAACAGCTAGTTTCTTTGCCTGCCTCCGTAAAACTGAATAGAACAGTGCAAACTTAAAAGGCTTTTTTTAGTTTATATCAAGTATAAAGCTAACAGTTTAATGTCACTGTTAGTCAACTGGGAGAATGTAGTATCAAATACTGTTTTCAAAATATGAAGAAGTTTTATCTCTACATCTTCTTAATTAGTTTTCTCAGTTTTTATTTAACAAGTCCAAAAATTTATTTAAAGTTAGAAAGCTAAAGTAATAATGAAAATAAAACTTAAATAGTCAGTGGTGTCAGTTGGTGTTTCTTTACACCTGAAATGTGGCTGACCTTAACTACTCCCTTTGTCAGAAATAAACTGCTTCAAATGCAAGTCCATATAGTAAAAAAAGCATTATACTGGTTTCTAAATACATTTTACACACACACAAAAACCCAACAGAAACGAAAGCAAAACAAACAACAAAAAAAACAACCAAGCAATAAAACCCCCAAACCAAAATGCAAAACCCATACACTTAAAAAAATACAGTAAGACTGGATTTTACTCTAATGAGTAGAATACAGTGAGCTAGAAAATAGCGTAAGGTCTCAACATTTTGATGAGGAAACTATAGATAGGTCAAGAGAATTACAGCAAATCGAAGGCTGAGTCCAAATCAGGTATTTCTGTATCACCTCACTAGTTTCAAATCATGAGGCTATAGAAAGCCAGCCAAGCAGTTCCAGGATCCCTTACAGAAATAATCATACTAACTCTAGTAACCTTCTGAGGACTGGGGGAGGAATACAAACCTACCATCAGCAACCAAACACCACACACATACACAAACACATTACTGAATCCGTATTTGGGTAACAAAATCTCGGGGGTCCTTAGGAAGATATGAGGTACCCAGACTTCTCAAAGTTACTACTATACGTGGCTGTCATTTGTCTCTCTTGAGATATATTCCAAAACTTCGTGCAGCAATACAAATCCTGTTATTTCCAAAACAGTATTTTCTATGATGGAGTTTACGTATTTGATTTGGGAAAAAGAATAATGATCTTCAGACCATGATAATATCTCTTTAAGATCAGCAACACTACAGTATTAAGTCTATTAGATTTCATTTACAAGGCCAAGAAACATGAAATAATACAATGAAAATAATACATGAAATAATGCAATGAAAAGCTGGAAATCATGACCTAATGGTGAAAGAGCAAAATCAAGATGCTTCACTAACAGTCCTACTGCTAATCACAACTTCAGTCAACTTGCATTTAACATTGCAGTATCTGATAGCCCAGACAGTTTTAAATGTTTTCAAGTGTTGTTCATCTCTCCCATTGTGAATTTCTGAGAACATACACACATGCAGAGTCTGTATTTGGAAACACAAATTTAGTATCTTAAGTTAATGAAAGACTCCTTTTAATTGCAAAACAGCTGAACTACTTCAGACATAATCTAACACATCACCTACCGAAATTTAAAAGCAAGAGTATTCCCATTAATTTTAGGAAAAGTTTTGATGCCATGAAGTTAAACATGTTTCAAAACTTTTTGTTCCCTTATCAGCATTGTACCAGTCTAACCAAGGGAATCTTTTGTATATGCATCAATGGTTTAAAAGGATGACCCACAAACATACACAAATAGGCATATATTCTACAAATACAGCCTTGGTTCTTCAACACAATACTGCTTGTGTTACAGCACCTAAAAATCTTTCAGAGAACCAAGTATGAGAAAAGTGTTTTAGCAGATTTAGAAACATGAAACTTGGTCTTCATTTTCAAAGCAAAATATTCTTTATTCTAATTATTGTATTTATTATTTATTAGTATTTTTTAATGCTGTTAATGCTAGTACCACTTGACAAGGTTCTAAAATCATAGACCTTTTTTACTGTGTTTGAAAAGTGTGTGCTTCTCATGTATGCTTTCAGTCTGCCTGTTTCACACCCTGAAGTTCACACTTCTCATTCCCATTTCTGCTGTAATTGTTTAGACATCTTTTGGGGCATTTATATCAGTATGTACTCACAGAAGACAAAGCTCAAAGGTACTTGTCCTAACCAATGTCATTAGTCTTACAATCCACATAAAATTATTTAACTCCTCATTCAGAATATGCTTTCCTTAAACTTTCACTAAATTTAGCAGTAGGCAAACAAGGACACAGAAAATTAATGTCTTTTCAGAGATGTAAAGCTAAACTCTGCATACTATGTTTGCAGAGATAAGCAGTAAGATGCTGGTAGACAGAATGGTGGATAATTGTTGCTAGGTCCTAGAATGAGCTAAAAGGATGACTGAGGTGAGATTACATGAACTGTGAGAATGACTTTTTATTTATTGTCAGTGAAAAAGACCAGCTTCTGTCTACATAGATGGATTCCCTCTTATTCACTTTACTCTTGACTTCAAACAACTGGTTCTTCTGGCTAAAAAGAGCATTTTCAAACCACTATAGCAATGACTCCTCGTGGTCCTAAGACCCACGAGAATCTTCTGAAAGCAGTTTGGAAAAAAAGCATTACCATGAACAATCAAGTATGTTACCACTCTCAGATTCAAACAGCTGACATTTTTAAGTACATATACACTCCCATCTATATATGTACAGACATATTTTATATATATACACACACCTACAAGCCTTGTAAAATAAAAGCATATTAACTGGTTCCTAAACATTTGCATCTTCAGATGTTATGCTTTAATGACTAACTATCTGGAACTTAAGTGATATCAGATGATTGACTTTGCATAATGTAAGTAAGAGTTCTTCCTCAACTATAGCAGAAAACCTGTAGGAAAAGAGATTCCAGGAAATGGAAATCAAAATAACTAATTATTAAAAAAAAAAAAAAAAGTCAAACAACAAATGAACTTATTCAGAGGCTATGTCAGTTCACACAACAGAGTATCAAAAATGCACGGAATATGAAGTCAAAGAGCAATTCTTGAAATGTTTCACTGTAATGAATGGCAGAGTTTTTACTGTTGTATGCCGCTAATAATGAGTGTTTAAGGCATAAAAACACATGAATTCCTAGTTGCTTATACCTGATACAATGTAGGTATGGAAGACTGTAAGTCACTCCAGAATGCATCAGGAGTGCATAATTAGAATTGCAGTAGTTCCTTCACTGCTTTAAAAACAGCCTCAGCAACAGAAGCTCTGTCAGCATACCTCTACTTCAGCCCATACAGAGAAGGTTGCCATGAACAATAAACCAAATGCAAATGTTTCACAACATCCTTCAGAGTTAGCTTCAGAGCACTGCATCTACTACTGTGCTGCCTGCAAATGAAGTCAAAATTCCAACATCCATATTCTCTGTATTCCTTTTTTACTGCTACAGTGGGATCCCCTTCTACACTTGGCGACCATCTAAGAAAAAGAAATGCTTATGAGGGCTGAAAAAACGAAACTGTAAGGTCTCAGCAGTATCAGAAATTTCCTCTTCAAACACAACCCTTCTTCCAGTTCCAGACAAAACTGAGGTATTGAGATGACCACATGCCAGAGAGTTCTCTGTCAGCGACAAATAAATCAAGCAGGTGGCAGTTGCAGCCATAAACGTAACGAGGACCCTCACCTACTGCCCATCCACTTAGATGCTCCTAAAAATCGCAGAACGCCTACTAAGAATACTGCAAACAACAACTAGAAACACCTGTATTTAAAAAAAAAAAATATTATTTTCTTTCTAAAAGCATAAATCTATTGTAATAGTGATAATGAGTAAAAATTCAATATTGTCTGGATAAAATATTCAGATTATTTCAGGACACAGTTGGTCCAGGTGCTTAGGATAGCAAGCATGTATTGGGTTTTTTTCTGGAGAGCTGAAATATACTTTAAAAATAAATAAAAAACCCAAACCAAACCAAAACCAAAAAATCAGCAACAACAACAAAATACCCACCAACCCCTGACACACAAAAAAAATAAAGAAAGGAAAAAGAAAAAAAAAAAGTAAAAGAAAAAAAAAAACAAAACCACAAAAGCAAAAAACACCCCAAACTTTAATATGTGAAGCCAAGGCATCAAGAGATCAAGTAAATCAAAATATAAACCTCTGCCTGCCGTTTGGATCCAAGTACAGCATCTGCTAGTGCTGAAGAAGCTTGAAGGAGTAAAATGATCAAAGAAAAACTCATTCTAAATCCAAGAGAAAGTATTCTGTAAATAGCAATAAAACCCAGCAGCATGTAATGTCATCATTTCTTAATTCTCTGGTGTATATAATTCATGCTTTCTTCATATAACCTTTCTCTGGTTAACCTTCCATATTAAAACTTCTGCAGTAATATGATTTTAAAAATTACAATTTAGAAGTTCTAATTTTAGTAATAATCAAAAAACCCACAAAACATCAAGATAACACTAAATGCACTAACTGAATGAACAGAAAAAAAAGGTATCTTTAGTCACCAGTAGGCACAGCTGCCAGAAACTAATATAGATGTGACAGCATATAAACTGTGAAATGCCACTAAACTGTGTCAATTATTCTGGTATGTTTGTTTATTGCTGCTTCAGGATATCACTGAAGAGATCCTTTTGGTAAGCTGTGCCCATATACCATAAGTGTAGGCATCTTACCCAGCTAAAACGCCTTCTGGGAATTACTAATTTGTGAATGATATCTTCTCTGTCCAAGTAGAGTTATATCTACTAACCAAATGCAATTAATCTGGACATTATAATGTGTTTGCTTTTTATCTTATGAAATAATTTCATGTAATTTTAAAGGGGTTTGAGTATATGGCATGCCATTTGCAAAACTATTTTATTCACATAAAAAGGTGTAATTAAAACATATAAATCAGCAGTCTCAACATTTAGACACATATTTTAGGACTACTGGAACTCTGGTACAATTAAATGAATAAGTAACTTCAAGGCATACTCTTATTTTGAAAGTAAATGTGAGAACACTTACTTGCAAAGGAAAGAGTTGTATCCTGTCATTTATCATTTATCCTGTGAGATAAAGTTCAGAGACTATTCTCCAGTGCTTGTCCAGAACTAGATTTACAAGCTACTATAATCTTCAGGATAGTTGTCTGAATAGTATATACAGATGTATCAGCCACAACACACCTATTTCTGCATCACACGATTAAGAGCAGTGAAGAGAATTCTATTCAGACTAAAAAGAAGACGGAGATAATAACGGTTTAGGAAAAAAACCAACCAAACAAAAAAAAACCAAATACAAGCACACTAAAGGAAAAAATAAAATAAAATTCAAAAATTAGTCACAAATATCAAAACACTGCATTGTTCTCATGTGCCACTTCTGTAGTGATACCAAGGAGTATTAACCCAAGTAATACTGCAGGTAGTACTACTTTGGTCAAACGAACAACAGTACATTCATTAGACCTGGTCACATTATAAAGGGAGGAATTGCTATGAATTGATACAGGTAACTTCAATTTTAACTCTCTCCAAAATTATATTTGTAGATGACAAAGAAAAATAGATTGAACAGCTGAAAAAAAATAAATTCCAGAAAAGACAGTCAATATAATTCAGAATATGTTAACAACTGTTTCTTGCTGTGGTGCAACACTTGACTTCCTCATGGGAATCTTTCACCTTCTAGAAATTACCTGGTATTAATACTTGGCAGAATTATTAAAATAGCTTCACCTGATAGAAAGCACAGCATTCCAACTTGCATTACAGTATCCAGACAGTAACCCCTAAGTCAGATGTACATTTCTTTACTCAAAAACATCCAGTCTTGACAGAATGACATTGCATAATCAATACTGCACCATATATTCAATGGTTAATTAGCTCACTGTCTATAAATGTTATTGTATAGGACTGGAAACCTGAAATTACTCCATCTGGAAATAATATTTTTGTTCGAACAGGCAACACTTTAAAAGAGTTGTTTCGAATGATAGTGTTCCAAGTACAAGCAGAAAGTCTGGATAGCTTGAGGGCACCCCAACCATTTTTGCTGACTACCTCATCCCTGCCTCTAAAATTATTACATGACTGAATTGCATAGTTTCACCTTGCAGGGAGAGCAATTAGTTTTCCTACTCCTCTCCCACTGGAGACAGAAAATCAGCCTCCCACACTTCAGATAAATACACGTCACAGAGCAAATTTTTCCCATGCTAATTTAAACAATAATAGTTCAATTACATTTAATTGTAGATCTCCTCTAACCATGCTAAACCATCCCTTTACTAATCCCAATGTTAGGAGAACTGCATATAGTAGAAATAAAGTAGGTAAAAAAAGAAGTGCAAAGCATTTATTTTCACTTTTGACATTACTGCTATTCTGCTTCAATATTGAAAAATTATATTCAGTCCATATATTTAACATCACCTAGTATCATGAGAGAGACGTCTGCCTGATTTTTAATTATCATTCTTCATATATCCTGATACTTTCTCAACAGAAGTGTTGAACAATGCATTAGTGACAAATTCCCAAGACTGTGCCCCTTCAGCCCTTGGAGTTTAACTCCTCTCACATTACGGTATTTATTGAATTTCCAAGCCAAACGGTGTTCTGCTCCATAAAATTCTGACAAGTGGACTCTGCCAAGCTAATAACAGCCTCATTCTGCTGAAATAAACTTATTTCACTGCGGCAAACAAAATGACATGACCTGGAAAGGTTATTTTTAACTGGGTAACGACCCAATACAGAACAAACCTCTCTCACTAGATTCTGAAAACTGTTAAGACAAATTTCTTAAATGTAAATATGTCCTAACACCAATTCACTTCTCTGTTGCTCTCACTGTACATGACTATGGCAAGGCTTTTTTTTAACATCTGTGCTGTTTGATTTTCTTAATCAGTAGTTCAGTAAACTTACTAAACAATGCCTAGTGAGAGTATCTCAGTGGAGTGACCTAGCAAGTGCAAAACTCATGCTAAGGATGCTGTGTCCTCCTATGTTCTTTTGCCCTCTGCCATTTTAAGACTTTTTGTCTGTTTATTTGACAAAGTTATATTAAAACTGCCCTTACATGTAACAAATTTGAGAAGTATTTCCTTCAGAAGTATTTCTCTCTCCCTGATTAATTTTATACTAATTTTTACCACATTGCCATTAGAGAGATATGGAGAATAAAGGAGTAAGGACTAATTTGACCTTCTGGAAAGGCGGTGTCTTCTACACATATGTCAAGTTCTTCATAATGGTCATTCATGTAGTGAATGTTAGTGTGGTAACATTCATGAACTGCCTTTTTCAAGCTGCCTGTATTCTTCTATTAATATGACATATTTTCTGCAGACTGCATCCACAGACTAACCATCAGTTTCAGGTCAGATCTGTATCAAGCTTCAAATTACAGGAGACCATGAGAGAACCTTTGTAACAACTGGAATTTTGTACAAACATGCTGCACCCTGCTAGGTACCTCTTTGCTAATAAAAGGGACAGTCCTTGACTGCAAACAGACTCCAGCAGTTTGCTAAAGAACTGTTAGAACACCTACTGCAAACAAAAGGAGCAGAATAATGATCACTCATCAAAAGCATGAGTTTCAGAGAATAAAAGAAGTAAAAAGGAAAAAAAAAATCAAATCCAAGCAGGAAACCACAAATGTGAAAGACGGAACACTGCCTTTTTGGGTATGGCCTGTAGTTTACCAACAGCAGTGGCAAAAAATTTAGAATTTTAAAACAGTGCCTTCAATCACTTAACATCAAGCTAGCAAAATGCAAATGGCTGTATTTGTTATGTAAATTATCTTAGTTCTATCTATATTATATATAGATAAATAGATATATTTTGAAGGTGTTTATTTTTTGGGGGGGGGGGGGGGGGCCAAACAAAGGA
>VZTE01002673.1:330815-402323 GCA_013397775.1 Eulacestoma nigropectus
GGGGGGGGGAGGGTCCTACAAATGCATTATCATGCAAAGCACAGAACAACCAGAAAGTTTCATAATAGTCATGATGTCTCTAATCTATCAATCTGAGTTAATTCTTACATTAACATTCCTGATTGCTTACCCTAGTCATGAAGCAGGCTAGCACTACCATGGGCTGCATTAAGAGGAATGCTGCCAGGTGGTAAAGGGATGTGATTCTTCCCATCCTCTCAGCCATAGGCTTTATACCTACCTGCCTGTCATCTGAGAATGGAGGATACAAATGAATTCATATACCTGGATTTTTTCTAGGAAGTACTGTACTTTCACATATTAGAGACTGCGTGTTCTGTGACTTTAGAAATACTTGTTTCTGACATTGTGCTAACTTACGCTTAGCCATTTAAGTTTTGCAATTTCTCTTTAGAATGTCCAGCTCTCGGAGTCAAGTAGGCAAGCTTTATATCTCACTTTTAGTAGGTCCTTTTCGCACGTGTGTGGCAAAACAAATGTATAAAATTTGAAAATTTAAAAAGTTAGCCCCAAACAAAGCAGACTAGGTAAAATTTTAGCTAATACAGAATATTGCAATCATCAATTTGCAAAACAGCCACCCCACTATGGTTCAATGAAAACATGCTATTGCTATGAAACTCTTTCCTTTTTTGTTATCCTGCAGCACAAGCTGCCACAGTCCTTATTGAGGCTGATTTGAAGTAGATCTGAGAGCACGCACTTACCTCAACTGATCTATCACACGATGAATAGAAGGGCAAGAGCACGTTATTTACTACTTGATTGATGAACTTACCCAGACTTCCTGCAAAAAGCCTGATTTTACTAATCACCTGTGTCTACCACTACTACTTTTGTTGGTTGTAGAAGATTGAGAAAAGGTAGCCAAATCATGTTTGATGTTATCAACTATACATTTAATTGTAAAATCAACCACAGAATCATAAAATGGCTGAAGCTGGAAAGGACCTCTGGAAGTCATTTGGTCCAAAACTCCTGATCTAGCAGGGCCACCCTGGAGAGATTGGCCAGGACAATGTCCCTGGCCAGCCTGCCTAAGTGGTCAGCCATATTCATACTAAAAACTGTATTTCCATATGTTCAGATAGAACCTGTTGTTTCACTTCATGGACAATGAGAGGATGGTACACAATGGGTGTAAGAGGATCAGCGGTGACAATTAACCATTGCTCCGTCACTGGACACCACTGAAAAGAGCTTGGCCCCGTTTTCTTTACACCTTTCCATTAGATATTTGTACATATGGACAAGATCCCCCAAGCCTTCTCTTTACTAGGACAGCCAGTCCAGCTCGCAACCTTCCTTGTTGGGGAGTTGGCTGTTCTCTAGACTGCTTCCAGTATATCCATGCCTTTCTTGTACTGCGGAACTCAGAAACAAACACGGTACTCCAGCTGTGGCCTCACAAGTTCTGCTAGTCACAGTACAGCAGAACACTGCTTCAGTAGTAAAACTCACTAGCACCAAACTGCCTCAAAGTCTGAAAAGCTGTCTTAGAAAGTTTCTAAGACTGTTATGTGTGGTACTCAGGGTTAAGAGACACCATTCCACACTACAAAGTTCTGAAAGACAAGAGGAATCATTTTAGGGTCATGAGGAGAAACAACACAGTTCAAAGCTCCATAAAGTCTCTCAAAAAGAAAAGCAAGCATGATTTATGAATGATTCACTATGAGATACTTGCTTTAAAATTTTCTGCATTTTGGGAACAATTTTGTTTTCTTAAATACAGGCCAAGTGATAAACAGTAACAAGTTTATAAAAATTATTTTAAAATATGCTTATTATAGATACTGAAGTGGTTTGCAGTGTAGAAACACTTGAAGCAGAACTCATGAAATATTTAAAGTCATGCTTGTGACAGAACTCATATTTATACAGTATACCCTTGAGAGCTTTCTCACAGGTGCTTAAAAGCAAAAGGCTGGCAGAACCTTTATCTTTTTATTCAACTAATCTCCATATAATAACAACTGAGATTAACTGAGATTTATTTGCATTGTGTTTATTTCCCTATGGAAAGATGTTTCTCTAGCAGCAAACATACTACTAATGTTCCTTCTGTTTTGCAAGCACTATTGCTTTAAATGTCTTTGTAGGATACCATTTTTATTTTTTAGCATTCAAAAACCACAGAGAGCATTCACTTGCTTGCAAGACAAAACTGGAAATAGGGCACATGGCCTGTTTTCAGTGTCAATAAAATGCACTAATCAAATGTTCTTCCTCAAGAACAAAGCAAACAGGTTATTATCTACAAAATTCCAACTGGATAGCTATGAAAACTTGTTGATATTTTACTGGAATTGAATGAATGACCCAAAATTAGAACAGTTTCCCAAAACGAGATTAGAGAATTACCACCATAAATTTTTGGGCTCTTTTTCTTTTTCAAATGCCACCCCCTCTTAACAGCTGGTATCTAACAAATCACATTAACTATCCTGAATTGGGTTTTGAATCAAGTTATCCTTAATGCAGAAGAATTTGAACTATGTAAAAACACCAGGACATTTTTTTTAATGGCAAGTGATTCCATGGCCTATTATGGCCATTAATTTATTAATTTAGTCTTCCCCAGGTACTCTTCATTTAATTTACATTCATGATTCCTTTAATAAAATTAAATTAATAGAAGCTATCTGGTGTGTAATTGCTAACTAGACAAATTAAAAACAAACTGGATACTGAGTCATTCAGGTCTACTTATCTGTAAAATCCCTTTATGTCCATATACTTTACTATAAATTGCTCCTAATAAAGCATATTGTTTAGAAAATACTAGAAAATTGAAATGCAGAGATGGCTGAACAGTCTTTTCATATTAGCTGCATATCTTATATTCAGACATTCCAAAAGGTAAGGTTAAGTATCTGTGTGAAAATTTACATCAGTTCACCAGAATAACAGAAAAAAAAGTAACAAAAGAGATGTTTTTTATAAACACCAAACCAAAGCAACATATGGATTTATTCATACAATTAAAACTAAATGTATAAAGGAACAAATTAGATGAAATCAAATCAAGCCAGAATGCCCTAATAATGTTGTTGCTGTATGCATGGAGAAAGATCCCATGCCATTTAGGGAGTGCACGTATAATTTAACAGACACTATAGCAAGAAATTTAAACAATACAATTTTGATTTATATAGACAAAGAAAGAAGTAGCATAAAACAACGTATGAAAAGATGCATATACTTGATAAGATCCCAGTAACATTTCACAAGAAATACATCTTTTGGTTCAGTAATAAAAATAAGCAGGTAAATTAGCAGTCAGTAAAATAAAGGCAGAGGTACCATAAGCAGCTCTCTGAGGACAAATTTATGGAAGAGATCCCTGAGCTAAATATTGGCATGCTGCTTATAAGCTGGCTAAGTGAAAATTGAAAGAAGATGTAACAGTCTGCAAATTTTGAAGGGCATATGGAAATTGAGACGTAAGAAAAAAAGAACAGGAACTTGATTATTGGGTGAACATTCTGGAAATAAAAGGTATCATCAAGGAAAGACGCATTCTAAACAATATACAGGAAATTACTTATATTTTAAACATTTGAAAAATATGCTACACAAACATAAAAAGTAGCAAAGAAAATATTCACAAGACAAGGAGGATGAAGACCAGCATAGTTTATTTTTTTCCTCTCCCTCCGCCAGATAAAGCAGACTGTAATTCAAGTTGCCATTCTTAGGGGTACCCGCTTCTTTGTAATGGCGTGTAAGTCTTACAGTGGTGGTTTTTCACATCAGGTAGTGTTACCATTTTTCAAAGAAAATACATTTTATGCCTTTAGAACTGTAACTCAATTTCAACTCTGTACTGTTTCAATAGTATGCATCACTGACACTAAACCTTTTCTCCAAAAGACTTGAGGAAATGAATGACCAAAACAAAAAGAAAGTCCACCTTGTATATATATAAAAATTCAAGAGCTCAGTGAACGCACAGGAAGAGATTCACAGGACTCATGCACAGGGCTATGGCGTCTATACATAGAAGTAAAGAATGGGAGAGGAGAGAGATTATCAAGAGACCTCTTTTACTTGGAAGGGGTGAAATTTGATTGGAGGACCATCAAAAGCCATGCCAACACAGTGGTGAGACTGCAGGGATAGAGAGAAATACAATGGCATCCCCTAGATGCTCTGATTCAGCTTGAGCACACAAGTAGCCCCAGAGATTGACTGCATTAAATTGCTTCTGTGTTTTACACCATCAAGACTGTATGAAGAGATAAAAAATGAGCAAGAAGAAGGCCACCTAGATGAGGCTTTAACAACAACTTCAACTTTGTCCACCATGATTTTCCATTTCTTTAACATTTTCAGCTTTTGCGTTTTCCAAGTTGGCAGCGAACCACCACCTAAGACACTAGAAAACTGGACAAAACAGACCAAATAAATTGTTTTCAAAAAGCGGTGCAAAATGGGACTATTCTGCAGAGTAATTTGACTTTAATGTGACAGTAGTCATGACAACAATCAGCACTGTATGTTTTTCCTGCAGAAGATGAATTGCTACTACTACCAGTCAAAGTCAAGGATGATTCACTGAGCCTGTATAAATTCATGCAAAACACTTCAGATGCAAAGTAACCCACTACAAGTATCCTGATCCCTTACTGCTTTCCTGTCCTACGTGGTGCATCCTCTAACCTCTCCCACTCTCACTCCACATGGGAGACTTCCATTAAGAGACTGCAACTGTCACAGAGAGTTCAGTCAAGGTTCTTCTTGAAAAAATGTGATAGGACTTGCCTTCTAACCCACAATTCAGGTGAAACAGAGGAACTACTTCTGCATTTTTTCCCACTTTCTTACCTTGACAGTCCAAAGTAAAAATCAGAAAATGTGATTCACCAAAATGCACAGGCATTTGAAATACACACTCATCCTTAAGGATGTGCAATGTCTTCCCATGCCACGTGAACCAAAGCACTCCATGTTCCATACATCAAATGCAATGAACTCAGATCTTCAAAACCACTTTTCTTAAGAGTTCAAGAGCTCTCTATCATGTGTGTAGGAAATTGAGTAAGGCAGGCTGGAAACTAGCATGGCTGAGCAAAGATTTGCTCCTCAGACTCAGGAGTAGGGGAGAAATGCACAAGCAGTGGAAGCAGGGACATGTGAACTGGGGATAATGCAGCGATATGGTACAAATGTCTAAGGATGGTATCAGGAAAGCCAAGGAAAATCTGGAACAGGACTGGAATGGACGTGAAGAATAACAAGGAGGAATCCTATAAATTCACAGGTCAGAAAAGAAAGTCCAAGGAGAGTCTACCCCATAATACACAAGCAGGTTGAACTAGTGATGATTGATACAGTGAAGGCTGAAGTGCCCAATGACCTCTTTGCCTCAGTCTTCACCCAACAGTCAAGCCTTCCAGTTCTCTCAAGTCCCTGATCCTCCGGGTGTGTGTGGGGGCAGTGAAGCTGCTCCCACTGTAAGCAAAGAATAGGCTTGGGATCACTTGGTGAAGCTGAATAGCCACTAGTCTACTAGACTTGTGACAGTGATAGGACATGGGGCAATGATTTTACACAGAGAGAAGGCAGGTTTAGATTAGAAGTCAGGAAGAAATCCTTTACTCAGAAGGTGATGAGGCACTGAAAGAGGTTGCCCAGAGAAATTGTGGATGCCCCACCCCCATAAGTGTTCAGAGCCAGGCTGCATGGAGCTCTGAGCAACCCAGTTTAGTGGAAGATGTCCCTGCCCATAGCAGGAGGGTTGGAATTAGATGATCATTAAAGGTCTCTTCCAGTACAAACCATTCTGCGATTCTGTAAATAAACCTTCAACAAAGCCAAAGTAATAAAAATTAAATTGTCCAAATTACATGTTTCAGAAAACTTTTGCACTATACCAAGGTGTTCCGAACTTGCTACACAAATAGTGACACATATAATAACGGTGATTCCATGCAGATAATCTCTTCAGTGATTCCCAGATGGGAGAAAGCATAGCAAAATATTCTAAATATTGTTAAATATGTTATTCTTCAATGCACTTGGAAGTTGTGACACATAAATCTAGCAATATATTACAGTAACAGAAAAATATATACTCTTCACAGCAACCATTTTTCCCCACCTCAAAAAAGCTGTAGTTCATCTAAATCACAATAGAGACACAAAGGAAAGGGCAGAAAAGCTTATGAACATCCTCTGAAAAGGCACAGGAGAACAGAATTCAAAGACAACGAACAAAGCTGTCAAAAAGGTAGCATTGTCCTGACAACAAACCTTTTATTTTTCTCCTGGATTATTGCTTAGATTATCAATAGTTCTTACTTACTAAAGGCATCAATTTCCCTTTTGCATGAACCCTTCTTCTCACCTTCCTTCTACTTTGTTAGTAAATTCAGGACACCTCTGCCACCATGACAGGATAGAGAAAGAGGGCAGGTAAGAGAAGATGAACCAAAAAAATGTAGTATGAAGACTTCAATAAAATACATTAAAAACTGGGTACAGTTCTCAGGAATCATTCTTCCTAGGTCATTGTCCAAAGAAAACTAATAATTAGTAGCATAAACAGTCACACCAAGAGCAAGAAAATCAGTTCAGAGATACGAACCTATGAAGATCTAACACTGAAAATCCTTGTTAAGATATGAAATTTGGCATCTGTAGAGTTCCACCCCTGCAGGCACTCAACTGGCCTGAATGCATTCCAGTCACTGACTACCTAACTTAGTTAGGAATTTATACCAGAACTGGACACACAAACTTTCCTTATTAATTAGATATAGGAGGAAACAGTGACAGCAATTTTTTTTTTTCTAAAACCATTAGCAAATTATGTCTAGGCAAACCAATAAGTAAAAGCTTCAAATCTCATGATCTGATAGTTTGATATGGTCTCCTCAAAGGAAAAGATGAAGGTCACATAATTTATGATATCTGACACAAGAATGGAAAGGGATTAGAAAAATATAATGCAAGCAACATATTGTGACTGTGTTTAGCTGACATGTATTTGCCCTTGTTTTTGCAAAACTGAAGAGATCAGCAGTGGTACACCCTCAACACACCAATCTATTAATTAAAAATTTATGCTCACGTTTTAAAAGCAATAAGCTCTGATTTGTGCTCAGCTCTTTTACTGTCAAGAATTCATTCTTTTATTTACTACACAACACTCAAACTCTTTCTTGAGTAATTGAATTACTAATTTCCTCATCAGTACTCAATACTGCCATGTGGTACCAATTCAAAAACAATAATGTATTTTACATCATACACCTATCATATTAGTCTTAATTTTCACAACAAGAACTGAGAAAAACAGATGGTTCTGGATCAAGTTCTGGAACATTAAAGCCTGAATAAATGCCAATGAATAAATTATACTGAAAAAGTCATCGGAGCTCATACATTCATGTTCAGAACTCTTACAGGTAAGGAGTAAGGAGCTTAGCCTGGAGTCAGGTTACAGGCCTGGAGGAAGTTTGTTTGTTGCTGAATCAAATAATACTTGCTAGTTTAGAAATAAAACCCTGCAGAAAAGGAAAAATGGTTTATCATTTGTTCTGGGTCAGGTATGATTTTTTCTTCATCCTAGTATTACCTTCACTGCTGGGTGAAGTCTAATACACCCAGGATAAGGACTACCTGGGAGATGTGAAAAGAGCATGTATTTTGCAGGAATCTGGGCAGGTATCTCCTGGATAATATTAGCCTTTTACCACTAAAGTTGTGTACTGAGAAAGTCTCAATAGGTTTTCTTACTAGAACGTAAAAACCACAGAGGATGCGGAAATGCAGACAAGAAGGGTAGAGATGCAGACATGACAGAGTTGCTGTGGCAATTCTGATGACCAGTAAATACCTGTTAATGTGAAAATTTAGGCTGGTATTGGAACAGCTGAGTCTGGTGATTGATCTTGCAAAGCCTTATAGCCTGGTATAAAGGCAATGGTTGGAAGAGAACCTCTTCCTCTCATTTTCTCTGTGAGGTCTCCACAGAACCAAAGTCTCTTCATTTAGTTATCCTTCCAGTGTTTTTTCTCCTTTCATTTGCAAGTTTTGGGTTTTCATTTACCATTTCAGTAGCATTTTTTGGCATATCTAAAAATCTAAATATAAAACCCCAAAAAGCCTTTCAGCTTTTATACTTCAATAACCAATAAGAAAAGACTACCGTAAGAAACATACAAAAATTTCACTGTTTGATCAAATCAAATACAAAGGTTTCTAAAGAAAGATTTTTCTGTATTCACACTTCTCTTCACAGTTGTTATAAACAATTATTCATGATTTTCCAGCTTTCTACTCCAGCACACCTACTGTTTCAGAAACTGTTGACAAGCAGCTCTTTCACTGGGACCAATCAAGCCTGCTTGAATTAACAGGAAGTTTTCCATTGACAATACAGAACGTGAATACTAACAAGAAGCTGTTCCTTCTAGTTAAGTTGAAATTGGTTTCAAAAACAGGTTCTCAGCATAATAAAAGCCTTGCAAGAGGCCAAAATAGTACAAGTATATTACATGCTGTAATAGAAATGGATTACAGAAGTACAGGTTATCTCAGGCTTTTTACTGTTTCTGAAGAGTCATAAAACTTTTCTCCCTCAATAACCTAGATCAGGCTTAGCTATTGTAGATAGATTCTAATTTATCCATCTTTCTTTAGAATCATCTAAATGACATGTTAGGGAAATGCTATAATGCATGATGTTTATTGGAAAGCACCACTAATTTTTATACAAAATAAGAATTATTTTTTCTGTACTGCAAGTAGAGCTCATTTAATGTCTAAAATCTAAAGATACTACTACATGAATGGGCTTAAATCAAGAAAAAGACTTAAAACAAAGTTATATACCAGTAAACTAGTAATAAAAAAGCAGTAAAAAATTAGAGGTACTCCCCATCCTACCACTGAGTCCTTTAAATTTGTTTTGACTTGCGTATCTAAAAATCTTGAATTTCATGGCAAAAGAACTCAAAATTTGGGGGGAAAAAGAGCCCTTAAAATTTTAATTTTATAGAACATCATACAAAATTTTAAAGATTATTAATTACTGAGCATATAGAAAAACTATTCTTCTACAATCATTAATAGCACATTTCTTAATAAGCCATTTGGTAACAGGTGTCATGTGAACGGGCATTTGGAATACCACCAGAGAACATGAAATAGCGCAATTTGTTAAAATTAAAAGGTGCTAACTAAGTCAATGGATTTATTTTACACTACATTTCTCTACAACTTCGGAGCATGTGTACTTTAATAGAGACGCTGAATCAAATGGAAATATAATCATAATTCTGTCATTAAATCAAGCTGCATCTAAAATGACAAAACCACTTTTCTTAAAGATGCATCTGCTGACTCTGAAGAGATTTTTCAAGATTAAAATTTTGCCTGTGCACACTTACACTGCAGTTTGCTTGATGATATGAATAGGAACACCTAACCAGTTGCTAGTAATGAACATCATAATCACTATAGTCAAACAAAGAAAAGTAACCACAAATTAGGAAAGAATTACACTATCATTTAGAAATTACTACTATGTTCTACATGAGTAATTGTATTTGGAAAAAAACAGTTTTTCATTTGCCACAGGCCTTAATTTTATCAGCTGTATTCAATCCCCGGACTACTTCATACGGTCCATCTCATTGCTAAAAGGTAATGGAAGAATCTTTTTAACTAATGCTCCAGTCTCATTTTTTTTCTAGACACTAATTTATTTCAAAGGAATAGCTTGCCAACTGATGCCAGGAAAACAGATAGATCAGACAGACAGATAGATAGATAGATAGATAGACAGACAGACAGATAGATAAAGCATTAGTCACTTAGCCCCAGTCATTAAAAAATTATCATACAAATGCATTCACTTACACTGACTTTTCACTGTAATATTACTGTAGATGCATAATATAATACTGGTTAAAAAAACCAAACTAAGTAACAACTTGCTGCAGGTGCATAGTTTGGGCTTAGAAACTCATCGTTGATTCAGCTGAGAAACGGTATACTAATTTACTTCTAATTCTACTTTTTGCTATTGAAAAATTTTGTAATATTGTCAACCATGCATTTTGAAGCAAAAGGAAATACTTCTGGTTTATACCTCAGGCTGGTGCTACACTTCACTCCTAAAGGAGTATGTCTGCCTGTTCTAAAGAAAAGATAGAAAGCTTGTCATGTTTCTAAACATTCTTTTCCCATTACTATTCTGTAAGCTCACTTCTATTTCATGGAAAAATGCTGTTACTGAAGGATTATTATGGGGAGGAAGAGGCCAGGAACAAAGGTGAGTGAGAAGGGAACAAAATAATTATTACAAAATAAATTGTAATAAATTTCTTTTACATCCATGAAGTCCAACAACACAGGTATAGCCTGTGAACAAAGCAATTAAAAATTTAATGTCGTAAGAGGATCTATTTTAAATGTGCCAATGTTTGTTTTATGATCAGTTTCAATTTGCTATGACAGGTATAAATCACAACCTAAGACATCCTTCTTAAAAAAACCTTCATAGGCTTTTACTGCTCACAAGGAGTATCAAGGTTATTGTCCAGCTTAAATAGAAAAAGAGAGCTTCCATCAACAGATGTCAAAACAGATAAGCACAGATTTGACGTGCTTGTAGAACTATCACCTGCTATCAGTGCTGCAATGACAGCTTTATGGTGAGAATGTCAATGAATTTCATCATGCTCTGTATTTCAAATATTGCTCAATTGAATATGATAAACATATGTGTTTCTGCCAAGCAGTTAGGTGCTTATTGCCATAATGCTACTCATATAACAAGTGTGCAGATTATCTTCTTTCTACATAGGTATATCCATATTCCACTTAAGCACACCGCTATTAAATTTTCCACTGAAAACTTACGTTAATTGATGCTACAGATGTACCAGGAGAAAAGAAGATGGTAATGTACTGAAATGAAAAATCATTCACCTGCCTTATGGTAAGATAGTGACATCTAGTAACACGTACTTTCCATGGTTTCAGGATGTCTACAACAAACGTCTGTCTTTCTGACAACTGTTGTCTAAAATATACAGGCATTGCAAAGATACCTATTCAGATCTTCCCACTATCAGGTAGGGGATCACACTACTAAAAATCACTTTATATGTAACTACATAAAAAATACATTCTGCTTAAGGTAACAGACGCAAGGATAACATGCAACCGTGCAAAAGAAAAAAAAACTCTTGAAAAAATACAAAGAAGAAAAACAACCCTGGATGCAGGTAGACAAAAGCCTGAAATGATTTTGTACCAAACATAAAAGGTTCTGTGAGATCACAAAGGAGGAAAGAAAGCACGGAAGAAGTACTATTTATATTTAAGACTACAGAGAAACACTTAGTTTGGTCTGACTCCCAGTTTAACCAGATCTTTCTTTGGTACTTATTGACCACTACCTCTTGCCTGTACTTCTCTTTGACAGGCTCTATGTTTACTTGAGTATCTTACTAACAATTAGTTCCATTATGATTATTATTTTGTGCTTCTAAATTTTACTCCCATTACCTGTACTGAGACAGTGATACCACTACAAGGACCACAGTCATCATCTCTTAGTCTTTTTAATACACTTTACAGCCTGCCCTAGGCCTATTTTTGAATAAATTAATTTCCCCATTAAATCCTCAAAACACAGCTAGCACAAAGTATCTTTTAGGTCTTCTGTTCCCTGAACTATCAAGACTGCTCACTGTTTACCACTATAATTTTTAGACAATACCCCTCCAAAGACATTCAAAAAACAATCTCTTAACCTCTTTTTATAGTGTTAATTTTCTTAATTAATCTTCTCAATTGAACAATTAAAAATATCTTAGTTATAAATTTTCAAATCAAAGTTACTTAAACAATAAAAATAGTCACAGTCAAAAGAAACAACTATATATTCTCCCCAAGCAAATAAGCTAGTAGTTCTGAAAGAAAGGGAAATTTTAAAGTCGAAATTCCCATGCCTTTCATTAGTGAAAGGTTTTCTTCCTTGGAGATTGTCTGATACGTAACAGCGGCCTTTCCTCTGCAGGGCACAGACACTGGTCTCTCTCCTTTACTGACACAGAACCTAATACCTTTAAGACTTACAGCAATAAGGATAAAAATGGCTAACAAACTAAAAAATTACAAATGTGGAGCAGAGGAGAACACAGATACAAAGAGAAATTTTGCTACTTTCACTTAAGACACCTGACCAAAAATGACAAAGGCATTACTATCATTATACAGAGGGAGGACACTTCACAATCACTTTTATTAGGAGAATAAAATTCTCTCTCAGAAAACATTTATTGAAATTTAGGTTTGAGAAAGATAGAAAGGTACCTTGATTCACAAACACACTATTTATTAACAGGCATTATCCTTCATGTAGGTCAGAGTAGAAAAGTGTATCTTTCATTATCTTTACGGACAGGAAGCATCAGAAATTACATACATATTCATCATTATTAACTATGATTAGCAAGCTTTACTAGTATGGTTTTATATAATACAACGTAAAGAACTTTTTTACTTTCTTTGACTAGAAACTTCCCCAACATGGTAGTTTAGATAATTTGATGTATCAAAACTACACTATTAATGTAGCTGATATTCACACTTTAAAAAAAGGTATTTGTGTACTAAGTCTCAAGATTTACCAAGATCAAGAATACTAAGTAAGATTTATCTCTCTCTTAATCAAAGCACTGAACTGAACTGTTCAACTTGCTATTTAATATTTTAGGCTTTTCCAGAGAGTAAGATGCATAGAGTAAATTATTTACAAATGAATATATATTTCCTCATATGAAAAATGAAGAACTCAAAGTAGCTGCCAGAGACACTTTTAATACAGTACAGTAGTTGGTCTAGTCCTAGTTTATTTGTTATGTTTTTAAAAAATAAAGATCTTGCTGAGTTTCCTATCATCGGTGTATAGTGGAGAATGGAATTGGTTCAGCACCACAAAGAAAAAGAAGAGCAATGCAGTCTTTTGATTGCAGAGGATAATCTATAAACACAAGGAACAAAGCTGACCCTCGATGTGATCTCTGTTCACCTCTGACAAGGGATGGCAATCTAGAGGTATCGTTATAGGGTATAAAACAGCTTTTAGGAAAGGTTCCAAAAGGAAATCATTCTTCTATTCACTCATGTTGCCATAGAAACAGAACCAATCATGCCTGTCCACAAAGGCTTTTATGTCAACTTCTGTTAGAAAACTTATATAAAATGTAGAAATTAAACTAAATTAACAAGACAGTCATTAAGTGATTAAGATAGGTAAAAGAAAGAAAATGATTTATAAACAAATGTGTCCTGTCTTGGCCCTTAGATGCATAACTTTTCAAGTGTAAATCAGTTTATTCCAACGGTTTACTGCACACTGCTATGGTTCACTGTCTTACACTTCCATGCAATCTGAGGGGGTGTAATTTATATAGAATGATGTCTTCAAATTCACAGGGTCACAAGCTATACATTTTTTCTCCTTTTACCTCCTCCCAGCCATTAAAGAAAGATTGTATCGTATCCCCATAATCTTTGTAAACTTCATTCCTTCAGAATACATCTTTAATCAAAATATTTCAGCTAAAACAATACACTTACTAAGATGATTTACTTCTACCCCATGATATCTTTAAAGCATTGATTCCGCATGAAGCCTATCAAATAATAGTGCTACATATATTAAAAGGGTGCTTAATGAAAATGGATTTCCAAATTATAATACGGCAAATTTCCTAACTCTCCAGTTAGTGTAAACAAGATAATATGGCCAGTAGAATCTGGATCTTGGTATCTAACATCAGGAATGAGTTTTGTGTCTATGGCATTCTTGGACAATTATTAAAACTCATGCAGAACTGTTACTAAATTTTTAAGATTATATGCTAAGGCTATAACACAGTAAGATTTTATGCTGCCACACAAACTACTGTACACAGAAGGAGAGGGTTTGTTAAAGACAGAGAAGAATCTCTGTCTCCTTTAAAATGCTAATCCCATCTATTTGGTCTAGTGTAGTTTGACTCAAAACATACTACAAAACTATCAAGATCGCATCTCTTAAAGAAGTAACTGCTTTTCCATTACACAAACATATTCTAGGGTTCCCCTTTCCATTCCCTTTACCCAGTCCAAAAGTTTTAACATATACATGTAACGTCACGAATGGCATACCACAAGAATGCTACTTTAGGCACATCCTCAATTCTTTGTTGATTTTTAACAACAAAAAAAATTTAACTGAGTTTTGGAAATTAAGTTAATTTCTCTTTTTTTGAGATACAATGCTTCTGGTCTGGCTCAAACGACCCATGAACCTAAGTGGATTCAGACATGCAGCAGTTACATACTCTGGTGTCCCAGAATGGTAAGGATCTTCACACTGAGATGTTTTCTGAAACACTGAAGTTACTGATTTAGTCTTTGTATTTCATTTCTGCATTTAAAAGCATAAGGCATATCCTTGATAATTTAAATTTTATAGAACTCTGGGGGTTGTCTCAGAATTTTTTTTCTTTTTATTAGTATATTTTATTTTAGTAGGTTTGACAACCTGTTGTTCTTCACAAAGACTCAGTTCAAGCAAAACTCATCAAACTTTTTAATTTGCAGATCATTTGCAGTGATTTTCATGTTTACACATGAAATCTATACTTCGATGCTTCTAACTTTGAAAAAGGTTATCAAATGTGCTGTTTACACTGCAAGGAGGACGAACCTACTACATCTAATGCTAAGGGTGCTGTGCAGAACACCTGCAGAATTCCAAACATGTTTTGTTTTATTTTATTATAGCTCCAAAATTCCCCAAACTCAAACAAATCAATTGCGTGGTCATGTCTCTTTTCCTGTTGGCAGAATACAACTCAGATTTTGCAGTTTATACTAAAACCTCAGCTCTGTATCAGGAACTGAAAGCTTGAGTCTCAGTGATCACCACGGTTCAGAGTACTTTTCTTAACCATGCTGGGACAGTTCTGAAGTAAAAAGATGAGGCTTTGAGTTAAACTTTTTTTTTTTAAAAAACAACTTAAAATATACGTTTTTATAAATAACATGGTAATAATGTATACATTTACAAATGGTGTCAAATGAATACAGTTAGAATCCTGTGCCAAAAAGTTTACAAAACTGTGGGTAAATGAGAGCTCATACTATGACATCCTTGATTACTTTAGAAATAGAAACATTATCTAACCTTACATACAAAAGATAACTCTGGTCCCCAAGTAAAGTCCACCAATAGTTAAACTACAAAGTGCATTCCTCAGTTCCCTAGTCAGTGTTCCCACAACTCTTTTTATGTAACTTCCACTATGGGACTAAGTTTTTTTCTGGAAAACAAGCAGACCTCTTTCACAGAGTCATAGAATATCCTGAGTTGGAAGACACCCACACCTCCAGACCCTGCACAGGACAGCTGCAAGAATCACACCATTTGACTTTACCTAAATAATGCTTTCCTTGCAATTATTTCCTTTCCTTTTCTGATTTTCCTTGCCTTATGGTGCTCTGACACTTACTGAACTTTCAAACTGTTCAATGGCCAGCACTCAGAAGCTTTTCCTTTGCTATTTGAAAGTCATTTGAAGTTATTTGAAATTTGGTCAATTATTCTGTTGGAAGAAGCATGCAAAAATATATTCTGATATTGATGATTTTTGTGCTTTAGATGAAGATTTTTTTTTAATGAATTATAATATTTCACCTAGCCCTGAACTGCACACAGTGATTCTAGAAGTACCTCGCTTATCCTTCATGCTTTTCTGCCAGTGTTCTGCCCCAACACAAGCAGGAGAAAGTGGAGAAAAGCTTTTTTCATCAAAGCTTATATAGTGCTTCGTAAGAATAGTTTGCCATTAAAAATTGTAAACAAATATCTTGAAGACACCTGACAGCTGATTTTCAGAAGAGGGATTTAAGAACCATACAGAATCAAAGATACATTAAAAAATACTCTGAAGACCACATTTATGAGACTGGAAAAAGGAAGGAAACTCACCTCCAGGTCACAATTTCTAAACAGAATAGAAGAACATCTAATGGTCTCTAAGATGCAGGAATAATTTGGTTCTTGTTTAGTCTAGAAGGGTAAGAGTGTTCTCTAGATTATCACACAGTATTTGTAAATGTCAGCAGTAATTTAAAAATTACGGAGAAGAGCTTTCAAAATATATTATGTTTAAGTATTTTAAGTAAGCATAACTATGCAAAGAGAAAGACCTTCTAGTGCAAGGAACGTTTTCATGAAACTGAAATCTTATGTGGTGACTTTGTATACACAACTGGCAGGCAGGAAGAGCACCAGCTATTTTTACTTTCAAGTCTGTGTAGACAGCAATTATTTATGGTTTGGAACTTTAATTCTTTTCAGATTGCACAGGATTTGATTTGTCAGCAAAACAGCCATTTAAATTGTCTTCTTAATGGTCATCTGCTCCAGCAGCGAGGCAAACAGCTACACTTGGTTTGAAAACTCCGTCCAAACTGTTTTAATGAGCTTAATTAATCTAAACCTCTGAGGACTGTGCTCTCTGTAGAGTTAGTTCTCTTTAGTTCCATGTTCTTGATCGACTGTAGTAAATCCTCCAGGAAATCTGAGGACTGGGTCTGATCCCTCTATGACCCACAGAACCAGAATGAATCAATTATGTAACACTTCATTTGGGTTTTTTCTCCATGATAAAAGCAGATGGAATGTTATTGCTCTAATCTAGGTTTCATTTTGCTCCCTTTTAAAATTACATGCTTTGGAAACACGTTTGTCCAAATCTTACCTGTAACAATTAAGCCAAATTTATTCTATATAGCAGAAATATTTCACTCATATATTCAATTTCTCTTTTTTCAGATGATAATGCGTAAATTCTAAACTGACAGAGTTCTATTTTGTTTTTGTAACAAATTATCTCTAATGATGTGGTAAAAAAGCAAAAGCTCTGCAAATAACCTGTTATACTTTTGAAAGCCGCCATAGAATGGAGTATTCCACTATTTACAGTACTGAGATAAAACATGCTGTCAAATGTTGTCAGTGAAACTTTTTCAGAGTTTTTATGTCTTCTGACACGAAGTCAGAGAAGCTTTTCTTTTGGGGTCCTCTTCTTTATGGATTGGATTAGATAATTTTTGTTAAAAAAGACAAAACCTGGTAGCTGACTGCCCAATTTTTTTATTTTTTAAATTTTTTTTTAAATGCAAAATTTTGCAAAACCTCAAGTCTTCTGTTAACCTGTCTCCTGTAACAGGTCTGGATAAAGCAGCTATCATTTCAGATACCTGTTTAGCCTAGACACTTTATAATCTTTTCTAATTTATCTATCTGATATTTACACAGATAAAGTAGCATATGGCTAAAAGTTTGCTCAGTCATTTACTTGCTTTTAATACGAGCAGTAAAGTTCACCCACTACACTTGCCAACATTCCTTTTTGCTTGTCCTTTTCCAGCAAAAATCCAACTGGAAGTGCCATGCTAAACTGCTATTACCTGGCAGACAAAGGCTGGATTGAAAAAAAGAAAATGTAGGGGTAAATTCTCTTCCTCTTAAGAGGTTTCATCAGCTTCACAATTGTCAGCTCCACAAGCACACATACAATTCTAAATGCATCAGGCACCAGCAGAAAACATCTGTAAAACAGTACATTGATAAAATATTATCACATACACAAACTGTCTCCTTTCAGACACTTTGCTTCTAGGCATTTTTAGAGTTACCAACTAATCCAAGGTTGCATGAGTGTCCTGAATCTCAGAAGCAATGTCTCTTTTACTAAACGTATCAGAATATATGCTTCCTCTATTTAATCATGTTCCCTTTACTGGGATGTTACCCTTGCCTCTCTTCCTTTCCTTTTTTTTTTTTTTTTTTTTAAATTAATCAAGTAGAAGAACCATGATACATTTTGTAGACTTAAATTTATCCCTCAACATGACCATGACCATGATGTAACAGCTCCTGCTTGGAAGGCCAAGTTGGCCCATTCTGTGTCTCTCCCCAGCAAGAATGTCTATATCCTCTTGACCTTCGAAACATAGGTACAACCATGAGAGTAACACTTTATCTGTGAAAATCTGCTGTGTAGTTGGAAGAGAATTAACACAGCATTTTCTGCTTCTGTTTCTAAAGAAACACTGCCAAACAGCAGGGAAGATGAAAATTCAGCTTTTAAGTCAAACAAGCTCAGACACAGTAGGTTAGGATGGCCTAGAAGCTGGAAGGAAACATAACAGGAACAGCTGATCCCCACTGACTGAAGGCATGACATGTAACATCATGCTCAGTAACAAAAACTGAGGGAAGGGTTTTTAGGGTGTAGCTATTACTCAAAGACTGTCTAGGCATAAGCACACTACTTGTGGAAGGTGGTGAGTGATTGTCTTCGCATTGCTATTTTCTTTCTTCCTATTTATTTCACTTATTAAATTCTCTTTATCTCAACAGAAAAGTTTTCTCACTTTTACTATTCTGTCTCCCAGATCATGGTTGGGGTAGAGGAATGAAAGAGTGGCCAGGGCTCAACCATCAACCCACTTCCATTACACAGTACAATAACACTTCATAGAGGGTGGAGATGTGACAGGGAACACACCCAAACACAACGAAATAAACAAACTGTGCATTCTTTAGAAATTAAAAAAACTACCACCCTAAAATGTAATTTTTGGATCAGTGTCTATTAAAGCCAAGGGTTTTTCTATAAAAGCTCAAAGAAAGAGCCCAAGGTACAAGTACCTTGTACAAATTATTTTATATGAAAAAAGAAAATTAAGTGAACTTAAAATTTTGGACATGATCTAGATCCCACTTAGCTGAATATGCCAAAGCAGATACCAGAATATGTGTGACCAGTGTTGCAGGAATTACATATATGACAAGGTGCAGAGGCTACAAATTACTTTCAAAGCCCACCTAGATGACAGATATTTTGGTTCTCAAGTTAATCCAAAACCAAAGTTAACTTTGCTAGTAATGAAGACCCTTAGTGAATCTGCTTTCTAGTATCACACAAAATCTCATCAAGAAAAGTATAACTGCATTATAATGCAAATACTGTTTATAGCTCCTTTTTTCAATGAGAGAAAATAAAAAAGCTGCAGCTAAATTATCTACAATGATGCATTTCATGAACACATCTAGACGTTGTTACTGATCATGAGACTGTGTGAGCCAGTTGTGAGGATGGACACTTCAGCAAAAACAGTGCTGATTCAAAGGAACAAAAAGAAAAATTCTGTACCTAAGGTCCTTGTATATACAAAGTATGAATGCAAATGAAAGCAAAGATTTAATCAAAATTGCAACTGATAGCATATGTGATATGGAAGCATTAAACATCTTCTGTGAGTTCTCTATTGCAAAAAAAAGAGCCGAAGAAACAAAAAAACTACTTTGATTATAATACACATTACCATTTGTTCACATCACAAATCAGCTTCCAGGAACAGTTATACTCTTTTTCAAGGCAAATAATTAATTTCATTTCTTAGAACTGTTTGCTAGGTGAAAGCTCTGTGCTAACACCTAATATATTTGAGTACATTCTTTACTTGCGTTATTTCCAAGACATTTTATCAACCAACGTGCTTCAAAACAATGCCACGTATACTACAGAATTACATATATGACAAGACACAGAGGCTACAAATTACTTTCAAAGCCCACCTAGATGACAGATATTTTGGTTCTCAAGTTAATCCAAAACCAAAGATGCTATTGTCTGCAAACTGGAAATCCCACTTTCAAGTAACTGAAACACCTGAGAGAGGACTTTTAAGTTTTTGAAAAAGAGAAAAAAAAACATTCCAGAGATAATCTGTCCCAATTTCTTACACGTTGAATCACAGAACAAAGAACAGGAAAATGCATTTCAAATATGTTGAGAAATAGTTAATAATTCAGACTGATTGTGAAGAGATGACAGAAAATGCCATATACATGCTTGTCATGAACTGCACAGAAGCGTGAATATTTTAATGAATAACCAGAAAATATGAGATAAGTAACATTAAAAAAGAACATAAGAAAATAATGAAATTGCTACAAAATAACAAAATACTTTAATGCGATTTCTAAAGCTCCTTGTAAAAATCAAAACTCTTTAAACAGCTGATAGAGATTAAACAGTTGTTTTTTTAATGAAAAACAACATAGTATAAGGCTGGTCCTCCAGAATTAATGCAACTGAATACAACCAGATTGCTAAAGAAACTATGAAATATATTATTTCATTATTTAAAATGCCTTCCTTATTCATCTGTGATTCCAAAAATGGAAAGAAGTATGTCACCAACTAATAGCTAACAAACGTTTTTCAGGTTCCGTTCCTGTCACTGGGGTCCACTAAGAAGAGCCTGGCTTTGTCCTCTACTGCACCCTCCCTGCAGGTATTAATATGCGTATCTCCTTGAACCTTCTCTTCTCCAGGCTAAATAGTCTCAGCTCAGCCTTTTCTCATGCAAGGGATGCTCAAGATCCTTCATTATCGTAGTGGCCCCTTGTTGGATTCTCCAGTATGCCCATGCCTCGCTTGTACTAAGGTACCCAGAACTGGGTAGATTACTCCAGATGTGGCCTCACCAGTGCTGAAAAGATCACTTCTGTTAATCTGCTGACAGCATTCCTCAATGCAGCTCAGAATATCATTACCCACCTTTGCAGCTAAGGGCAAATTGCTGCCTTTTGTTCAGCTTAGTGTCCACTGAGCTCAGGCCTCAGAAAAGCTGCTTTCCAGCAAGTCAGCCTCCAGCATGTTATGTACAAGAGGTTACTCTTCCTCAAGTACCAGACTCTGAAATTCCATTTTCTGACTATGAGGCTCTTTTTGGTCCTTTCCTGCCACTGCAGAACGGCAGCAAAACCTGTTGGTGTATAAGTGACTCCTCTCAGTTGTGTACTACCAGGAAACTTGCTGAGGGCACAGTGACCCAACATCCTAATTATTACTGAAGACAGTAAATGGACTGGACCCTGTACTGAGCCTAAGGTAGACCATTGAGGACTTTATGCCACCACTTATTACACTCTGGTGTTAGTCATTTAAGCAGTTTTTAATCCGCCTCACTGTCTGCTCATCCAGCCCATAGTTCTTCAACTTCTCTATGAGGATCTTCTGGGAGACAGTGCCAATAGCCTTCCCACTGTCAAGGCAGACAATAACGACTGGTTTCCTCTTATCTACCAAGCCTGTCACTTCCTACTAGAATATTATCAGGAAGCCAGACTTCCTTTTGGTGAACACACGCTGACTGCTTCTGGGCACCTTTTTGTTGTACACGTGCCTGGAAACAGTACTCCAGATTAGTTGATCCATCACCTTCCCAAGGATTGTCTTCAGATCTGAGTGGCCTCTTACTAGTCCTCCTTTCTGCCCTTCCTGAGCACAGGGCTACAAATCTTTCCTAGGCACCTTTCCCAAGTTACTGTGATCATTGAGAAACTATCAGGAGTAGCCTCTCAGTGATATCAGTCAGTTCCCTCAGCACTTGTGCCTATAGAAAGGCTCTACAATTTGCTTTAACTATTTTCTAACCAAACTGTCTTCCATCGTGGGATTGTCTTCCTCAATCAAGACTTCCACCTGATCTCTGGGGCCTGCTGAAGGCTACTCTCACAAGTAAATACTAAGATAAAGAAGGCATACAGTACTTTAATGTCTTTTATGCTCTCTTGTCACCAGGGCCCCTTCACCATTCAGCAGCAAAGCTCACATCCCCTCTAGTTTTCATTTCCTGTGTGCTTATACAAGTCTTCCTAGTGCAAGCTGTCTCTGCTTGTGGTAGGGAGTTTGAACCAGCTGATCTTTAAGGTCCCTTCCGACCCAAGCTACTATATGGTTCTATGATTTGTTGTTCAACAGATTCAATTCCAGGTGGGTTTTGGCTTTCCTACTATGTCTACACACTATGTTCTTTGCAGGTTACCTGTCTTCCAGGCTTCCACTTTTTGCACACACCTTGTTTATACTCGAGTTTTGCCAGAAAATTGTTGTTCCTCCATGCAGGCCCATTTGATCTCTCTGAAAATGAGATCAATTTCAAGTTTTGACCATAGAACGTGAATGATTCATGAATGTTTGAATTAATTTATTTCTTCCTAATGAACTTCTGAAACAATGCAAGGTAACCATTGCACTTGACATTTTTCAAACTCATCCTGTTCTTTTTCAGGAAAGATAGCGCAAATATCAGTTTATCACCAGGTCTTAAATCTTTAAACTTCTACCTACTACATGATGTTTTAAAATGCATTTGTCTTCTTGATAAAAAGATGGCGTTTTGTTTTGTTTTGCTTTTCATCTTGGTTAACATACGGTCATAAGGCATTTTCTTCCTGATTTTCACTCCTAAATTCTTAAGTTTCTAAAACATGGCTGGGAAGCTGGTAAGTCCTCCACCAAGGTAGGCTCTTTACTCACTTTTTAGTAATTTACAGAAAAAATAAGTTGACATGTGCTTGCCATATTCCATCTTGTTTAAAACAAAGATGCATGACACCTTGCTTTACAGCTCATTAGCACAATCACCTGCTGTCTGTGGGTGTCTAGGAGCTTTACAGAAACACGTGTTGTTCACAACATATCACAATTCAGGTAACTAAACAGACATGGGTTTCAAAATTCACCAGATCATCTACACATTTATTTATAGTATGGAGAAAAGGCTAACCTATTCCTTTCCACTTGAGCAACTACTACACTTACCATAGATCTACTGTGCTATTAAAATGTACTGCTAGACTGTGTCCTGTTTCTGGCCAGGACAGGAACAGTTAATTTTTTCAGTAGCCACGATGCGGCATGGCTAGGACCCTGAAGTTGTTCTGTATCACCTAAGGTCATTTTCTAGTCTGTAAATTTTCCGGTCTATAACTCTAAACGTGGTGTGGATGGCACTGAGGAGATATGGCAGACCTAGCAATAAGAACATTCTTTCTTTAACATACACGGGAAATTCAAAACTCTCAAAAGCTGTTTTAACAGGCCTGAAGAAGGATAACGGGGTGAAAAGCTGGGGTAAATCATCCTCCCCTGTTCCTCTTCAAGACTGAGTGCAATTATGAATGGATTCCCAGAAGTAGTGCTGCAGGTGAGGGCAGGAGAGCAGCACTGGAGGGGTGTCTAGCACACTTGGAACTGAAAGCTCCGAGGGTGGAAACACAGCCCCACCCTCAGTCATTTGCCACGACTGATCCAAACTGCACTGGAAAGGGGTGAGGCTTCAGCATACTTACAGTACATTGATGACACCATCACGAGGGGCAACACTGCCAAGAAAGCTTTCAGAAAGGGGAGAAGATAATCCAACTCCTTCTAAAGTCCAGCTAAGGGACCTGCCCAGTACATTCAGTTTTTAGGAGTAAACTGGCAAGATGGACGTCATCACATTCCAATGGACATGGTCAGCAAAACAGCAGCTACGTCCCCACCAATTAACAAGAAGGAAACACTGCTTTCTTAGGTGCTGTGAGTTTTTTGGAGGATGTATATTGCAGTTTACAGTCAGACCGTAAGCCCTCTCTATCATGCAACATGGAACAAGAATGATTTAAAGTGAGGACCTGAAAACAAGAAGCTTTTGAACAAATTAAACAGCAGATGGTTCATGCTCTTGGGCCAGTCAGAAAAGGACAAGATGTGAAAAATGTTCTCTACATGGCACCCAGGGAGAATGGTCCTTCCTGGAGTCTCCGGCAAAAAAGAGACTCAAAAATACTGCTGAGGTTCTGGAGCTGGAAACACGAAGAACCTCTGGCCTGCTACACCCCAACTGAAAAAGAGATGCTGGCAGTTTATGAAGTGGTTTAAGCTGTTTCAGAAGTGACTGGCACCAAAGCACAGCTTCTTCTGACACCCTGACTGCCAGTGCTGGGCTGGATGTTCAAAGGGAAAGTCCCTTGTACATATCATGCCACTGATGTCATGTACGTGAGTTGCACTGATCACACACCTGACTCCAACAGGAAATCCCAATCACCCAGGGATCTTGGAAATCATCACGATCTGGCCTGAAGGTGAAAATTTCAGACTATCATCAAAGGAGGAGGAGGAAAAGGTGTCATATGCTGAGGATGCCCCACCATATAATCAGCTACCTGAAAATAAAAAGTAACATGCTCTTGTCACTGACTCATTCCATCTGTATTGTAGGAATAAACTGAAAATGTGAAAGCTGCTGTATGGATTCCTACACAATGAGTTGCAGAAACTATTGAGGCAGAAGGTGAATCAACTCAGGTTGTAGCTGAAAGCTGTCCAGCTGGATTCAGATATTGCTCAAGATAGCCAATGCTCCACCTCTACACTGACTCGTGGATGCTCTGTAGAGGCAGCTAAAATGACAGAAAAATTGTCAAGGTAGAAGTAAACCCATCTGGGCAGCTGATTTGCGACGAGACATCACTGCCTGGGATAGAAAAGTTGGCTGTAAAAGTAGATCATGTAGACGCACACGTACCTAAGAGTGGTGCTGCTGAAGAGCATCGCAACAATGGACAGGTCATCAAGCTGCCAAGATCAAAGTGTCTCAGTTAGATGTCGATTGGCAACACAAAGGTGAATTATTTCTGGGTTGGTGGGCCCATGATGCCTCAGGTCATCAAGAAAAGATGCAACATACAGATGGGCTTGTGACTGAGGGGTGGACTTAACCATGGACACTACCTGCCAGGTTATCCATAACTGTGAAACATGCACTACAATTCAGCAGGCCAAGAGGGTAAAAACTCTGTGTATGGGGGACAATGTTCCAAATATAAATATGGGGAGACCTGGCAGAATGATTACATCACACTCACACAAACCTGCCAAGGCAAGCACTATGTGCTTACAATGGTGGAGACAACCTCTGAATGGCTGGAGAGGTACCCTGTGCCTCATGCCACCACCTGAACACCATCTTGGGCCTTGAAAAGCAAGTCCTGTTGGGGCATGGCAGCCCAGAAAAAACTGGGTTGGACAATGGGACTCATTTCAAAAATAACCTCAGGGACACCTGGGCCAGAGACCACAGTGTTGAGTGGGTGTATCATATTCCCTGTCATGCACCAGCCTCCAGGAAAACTGAATGGTACAATGGATTGTTAAAAACCAGTGGGGAAAAAAGCAATGGGTGGGGAAACATTCAGACACTGAGATGTGTATTTAACAGTAAAGGCTCTACCAGTTGAGCTGGCCCTGCTCAGTCAAAACCTCTGTGTACTGTAGAAGGGGATAAAGTCCCTGTAGTGCATGTGGGAAATGTGTTAGGGAAGACTGGATTAGTCCAGTTAAGGCAAATTCATCTGGTTTTTTGCTAAAGGACCTGGGTGCACTTAGTGGGTAATGCAGAGGGACAGGTAAACATAATGTGTACCTCAAGGGGATTTGATTTTTGAGTGAGAACAGTCTGTAGTGTTGAATGTGCATGTAATACCGGTTGCTGAATGACACTGCCACTGCATGCCATAACTATTGGGGACAATGAGGTTGGACTGCTCCAGGTACACCAGTCATGAGCGCCTGATGCAGCTCTCAACCACCTGACAGCAAACCAGCCCTCCTGCCCTGGAAGTCATCTAGGATGGATAAAACTCACAGTCATGGCCTCAATGAACTCAACAGACACCCTGGAGGGACAAGCATCGACTATGGAAATTACATATTTGCTTGTATATGTGTGTGTATATATATATACGTATATGTATATATACAGCACGTATATCATCAGAAAATGTAGGATTTGGGCATGATGTAGATGGTATGGAACGAGGGCCATTTCCTCTTGTCCTCTCACAGCAGGTATGGTAGAAGAGACCAGCCACCACCTCACCACAACCATGTTTCAGGTATTTGTAGTGAACAATGAGGTCCCCTGAGCCTCCTCTTCTTGAGACTAAACAAACCTAGTTCCCCTTCAGCCATTCCTTAAAAGACATGTTTTTTAGACCTTTCACAAGCCTTGCTGCCCTTTGCTGGACATGCTCCAGCACTTCAGTGTCCTTTTTAATAAAAACTGAATGCAGTACTCAAGGTGCAGCCTCACCAATGCCAAGTACATGGGGACAATCACTTCCGTAGCACCCAGTCCTACTGGCTACATTATTCTTCATACAGGCCAAGATGCCATCTGCCTTAAATCACAACTGGCCTATAAGCACATGGAACTTTGCCTAAGAGTCTACAGCTTGAATTTTTATCTTCAATTTACTGTCATCAGAGTTGTTAAAGATTAATATTTTTAAGGCTTGAAAAACAATCCTTGCAGAACAAAAAATGCCACATCTAAGAAGGTACTAGATCTCTTGCCTAGCTTCGTATGTTAAATTGAGGCTGTATTCACAGTAGGACAGGAAACGGATGAAAAATCATTTACTTCTTTTTAATGAAGATTTTTGATGTCAAGTAACACTCATTTTTTTAAGACACTGGCTTTCTTTAAACTATTTTAAAAATAAACTAGCTTAATACTTTTGTGTTAGAATAAAAAGTACAGTTTTTTTTCTCACTTCTTTATAATACGAGAAAATGTAACTTCTAGAAACAAGCTATAAGCAAGTGGAAGTCTGAAAACTGAAAAACATAGTTTAATGTTTTGAGTTAAAACTATCTATTTGCTCACAGAAAAGAAAGGAGAGTATTCTTATTTCTACTGCTCTCATTTCATTACTCCATAGAATCTTGTGCCACATTTGACTCACATGTGAGTAAATGCTGACAACAGTTGAACTCTTTCACCAGGACTACCAACCCATATATTTTTTAAAACAAATATATATATATATATTTTAAAATAAAATCACAATCATGACTATCAATTCATTGTTAAATATCCAATATGATTGATCTGCTGCAAATATTCCATTTCATTTCTTTTTATAAAAACAACTTATTTCCAAGCTGAACTTAATAAAATCATACAGAATTAGTGCACGCTTCTTAAATAACTTACAATACCTTGATCACTGGAAGGTTTAGTATAATACTGTTGATTCAAAAGAAACTCCAAAGTACTTTTGTATAAAACATGTCTTTGCTGCAGTAATTCAGCACTGTGATCTATCACCTTTTGCAGTACGTGGTAAAGCTGCACCCCATAAATTAAGTTAAACTTCAATACAAAAGATTAGGAGCTAGAACTTTTCAGACAGTAGTGCAGAAGAGAGCAGTTCATGTATAACCTGAATCTTGAAGAATATGAAAAATGAAGATGTTCACTGAGTCTCTGATAAACAGCACAAGAGAGAACTGAGCTCCACATTTATCCTCTTGAGTAATAATGTAAGAGATCAAAATCTCATTCCTGAGAATAATCACATTGCTATCATAACTCTGTCATTGGAAAAATCCAATGACACATTTTATGTTCTCTGCTATAAGATATCTGTGCTTTCTTAACAGTTGGTCATTTTCTTGTGCATGTATATTCTTCAGGGAATAAATCCACATTTTAAATGCTGTGTCTTGTCATCATATAAAAATATAATTAATGTTAAAGACCAACAAAATATAATTACTGTGTCAAAAGTACAATTAATTATAAATAAAAAGGGTCTGCTAATCACATTATGAAGTCTTAAACAACTTCTTCGGGTCTTACTCAGAAGCCTAGAACTATTTAAAACATTCAGACTCACACAGTCATTCCCAAAATCCAATACTGAAGGATGTCTTATGACATCGTATTATTAAAGTAACACAGTGGAGGAAAAAATAACTTAGAACATGGCTGTATCACTGATTTCTCCAAGACCACACATAGCTGGTCACAGATATCAATGACAGGGTGCTATGAAAGCTCCCACCCTCCTGTTTCTTTCACCTCCATTTTAGGTTTTAAAAAGCTACTCATTAGCATCTAGTTTCTGTAACCTTAACTAGCATGAGATATCTCAAAAACTACACCAAACTAAATTATCACGTGTGAAAATTGTATTTCCCCACTGCTAGAAAGGTACAGGTGCATTTATTCATTTCTAGCCACGTACTGTGTTATATAATTACAATATCTTAAATAATAATTAGAAGAGTGAATGAGAATCTGCATATACTTATACATACCTATTTACAGCTGCAGGGAAGACAGTAAAGGAAGATAATATTTTTTTTTCCTTGAAATTCAGCTAGCTACAGCAGATGTCAGGGATATGGTAAGACTCTGGAAAAGGCTAAAATGTCCCCATAAATCCTCCTCTAGCTACTACAGAAATTGTCACTGAATACCAGGGAACAGAAAACAACAGGACTCCTCTGGAACTAAGAATTAAAACACTCAAACACAACAAAACACTCCTCTGTTATCAATGACATTAAAATACACAAAGGCTGAGAATTTTCTATATAACTCCAGTCAGACTGTCTAACTAGGTATCTACCTGAACTTTGTCTTTCCTCTCAGCAACATCTTCCAATCTCAATCAAAATCATTTACATACATCTGGCAATCAATGCAAATAATCTATAATGAACATAAACATGTGTAGTACTTCAGCATATGATTCTATGGTTACCTGAAATGTCAGTTGTTGGAGGCTGTTCAGTAGCATGGGTAAATACTAGGCCAACTTTTTGAAAGAAAAGACTAATTGTGAGGCCATCTGGTCAAGGGCCCATAGTAAATTTAAACTATCATATGGTTCCACAATGTTCTGCTACATGGATATCACATGATGACCCTTCTGTGAATGACACTTACTGCCTAGGTAATAACTTCGAACAATTCATTTGCCCTTTGTCCATGAGCAACTCTTGCAGGTCATAATCTAACGGTGCAAGCCCTAGAAAAGTCTTAAGTATTGAATATTTATATGTGGAAACGCACAACCTGCTTTGCCATTGACCTCCTACTACTACCAATCAAACTGTGAAATTTACTAAAATTATAGTTCCTTGATACTTCAGACAGGAATCAGATGAGAATTTTATTATTAGCAAGACCCATTATGAATGCCAAGTCAAATAAACTTCTAGAAAAACGACACAAGTAAGTTCCCAGCTTTCAAAAACATGCCTCACCCATACTAATGTCAAGAAGATCACATTACACACTATTAGATGCATGATAACATTATACTGGGACTAATATTGGGACTTGCATATCAGATCAAGAGTACAAGCTCAACCATATAGCTCTGAGACTTCTTGAAATACATTTTGTAAGAGCTTCAGTATATTTACACAAATTTTAGAAAACTATTTTTATTAGACTTACACCGGCATGTTTTGCACGCACTTAACTGACTTTCTCTGTGGAGCCTTCCTATATTACAACTATTAATGAACTTATTCCTACACAGAAGAAAAATGCTATTGACTCTAAAACAAGATTGAAAGGGAAGGTAACAAAAGTATCTAGAAGCTATTCCAGGAGTAAATTTGCACTCTTCTTTTTTCTTACTTTTATTTCCTTTTGCATACAAAATAATATGCAGGTAATTTCATAACATGGCTCAGAAAGAAAATAAAAAATTTTCTGGGAGTGTTCTTACATCTTAGAAGGCAGAAACTGAGACACTTGCTAGAACTCCTGCAACTTCTGTTAAAAGAATGCGTTATACATCGTACTGTTCTCAAGCAACAACTTATATCTGCAGGTCTCATCAACTTCAAAAGCACCTCTATTTGAGTTGTATCTCCACTTTACAGTTAAAAAAATTGAAACAGAATGAAAAAATGTTCCAGAATTTTTCAACAGGCCTGTCTCCCATATCTGCAACTATCAGAAGAGACCAATCACAAAAAAACACTGGTTTATCCATACGAAGCCATCCAATCTTTCATACACAGAAGACAGCCTCTCTCACTCCTGTATGAATAGTAATTTAACATACATTTCTTTCAAAAACAATGCTTCAAGTATTGCAATGATGTCACATAGACTAACACAGAAACCTACTTAGTATTTTTTAAATGTGTACGATGTAATACAGGGAAAACAAAATCAGTATTCTCAAATTCTAGGCCTGATTGTCACTAAACTTTTTTAAAACGGAGAACAGGTCAATGAAAATCATGCATTTACAAGTCTAGCCTCATAGATAGGTACATAGATGAAATCACATAAGAGTCAGAAAAAGTTACAGACAAGCGTAAGAGGCAAAATCTAAGAATGTCTGTATGCTCAAGTAACTTTAAGCAGCAGGATTAAAAATAGAGCAACTATGCTTTGCAGGATTGTGATTTCTGAGGAAAAATTTAACCCTCCAGCAAAAATCAAGAGGTGTAAAACACAACAATCCTCAGAAAAGCCTCAGCAGTCACAATTCTGCTGCTTCAGCAACTGCAAAAATCAATGCAACTTTTCAGCTCAGTTTTTGGTTTAGTAAGCATCTTATTTGCCTCTGCAAGTAAGACAAATTGACTGCAATTCTTCATAATTCCTTTTTTGTTTTTAATAAACAAAATACTGAATGACTGGTGAAGATCTAAAAGCTTCTTGGGTGTTTTAATATCTTGTCTGTTGCTGTATTTGGAACTTTTATCCATGTACAATAACTGTATTGCATATATAGGCAAAGAACAGCCACACCAAGTGCAGAAGTGCAGTGAAAAGGAAGCAGATGAAAATCACTTTGCAACAAACTTGAAAATACAAACATACTTTTAATGCTACTGAGATGAACTTTCGTTCTGTGTAGGGCACTGCATACTCTCATGGGTGTTTGGAATTTCTCCTAGGAAATTCTGAATAGCTGTATTTCCACCTCCACAAGTAGTTTGAGGTCACTTCTAGTAAGAACTTAAGACCCATTGAAAAGAACCAGCAACAAAAGCACTGCAGGGTGTCTGCACACAGCACAGAAGAAATTAAGAGTTATTTAGTTTGTTTTTCCACAAAAGCTTTAGAATTATGAAGTATTACAACCTAAAGGTTAACAGTATTTATTACTACAGCTTTTAGGAATTTAAGCATCTTTGCCTACAGGATCTCTTTAAAAATAACACTGAAGAAAATATTACTATTTAGATTTGAAAAGCCCAAACAATTAACAAGTAGTGTAATATATTTAGGTACCCATGACACATTTCTCATCACTATATTCATTTTTAGAAGTATCCACTCAATATACTTTATTGAGAACACTGTATTAAACTAGTCCAATTAGGGCATAGTGAACTGAATCTGAATAAGATCCACTTAAAATAATAGGCCAGAAATTGCACAGAATAGAAGCTTTTTGCAAATTTATACATTCTCCTAATATCTAGTACAATATCCTTAGGCATGTTTAATCAGCACTTACAATGTTAATAATAATAGCAATAATAATAGAACATTAAATCCATTTTGGGCTTTGGGTAAGTTTAGACAGCAGTTACATTCCAACAAAAGAGCAAAGCAAAACAACTGATTGTTCAATTATGGATCTGCCCTGTGATAGAAACATGGTGCACTGCAAAGGTATCAATTCCCCTAAAGGAAATGGAAAGTTTTCTGTTGCGTAGAGTGATCACAACCAAGAACAAACCTCATTTTAAATTATGGTTGAGTGAAAACCAGCAGGACAAGAGCAAAAGGACATCTAACAAAACTAATGTGAAAATAGTTAAGCAAAACTCCTGGAAGAGTGCTACTGGAAAGAAAATTGCCAAGATTTCTATCCCTCTTTTACATTCCAGTGTCGTGAACAGGAGAAAAAAAAACTAGGATTCAAAATGTGTACAAAAAATTCTTAAATACCACATGTAGTACAGGCATAGTTTAGAATACGTATTTTCAGGAGAGTTGTAAGAGTGTTGAAATTACAATAAAAAGTAAAAAAGATAGTATGTTTTCCAGAGCACCAACCTAGACAGTTCAAAAAGCAAGACTGAACTCCCATCCTGCATAGCAGAAAATATGACCATCTCCACAATGTAGTAGATCTGTGAAAAGCCCATTTCTTATGTCTGTGAGATGCAGTAATGATAGTACAGATAGAGGTATCTTATCCTGAAGGGAAAAAAAAAACCAATATAAAAATGCTATCGTGTATTGACTGCCTGATTTCAAATTCCACCAAACTGTGCTTCACAGAATTTCTGTAACAATTCATTTTACTGGCTATGTCTGTAAGTCCTTCTTAAAGCAGAATAGGCTCACATTGCCCAGTCCCTATCCACTAAACCACACAGGCCTAATCTAGCCCACAGAGAACTTATATTGTAAGATGGTCTGTCGGTTTACTCCCAGGACAAAATTCTTATTTTCAATTAACCACTGTGGTCCAAGCAAATTTTAAAAGGTCTGGCTGTTACTGTTACTTTAGATTCTAAGTCCAGAAGAGAAAAAGCACAGTGCTTCCAGGTACTTCGCAGATAAATTATTGTAATGAATTTAAAATATGCAATATTGCAAATATTTGCAACAATGCAACTACAGAACTGAAAAGTTCTATACTACCCATAAATTAAGCTATGGATAGTATAGTTAATCATCATGAGGTAAATAAGGCATTTTTTCATTAGTTGACAGTTATATAAAGATTTGTGATCTTTATAGACTCTGGTCCATGTCATAAACTCGTGGTGAAGCTCAGTTACACAAACTGAATTTCTGAAATTAATTTGGTAGAGAAAGGTCAACATAGTTAAAGAAGTAAGACAACATTACAATACACAATATTAACCAGTGCAGTAATACTTCAACGTGGCTTTTTTTTATTAATGTCAATTCAGGATAATAGCTAAAAAATACACAAATGCTTTCATTTACTATCAAATGGCACCTACTGCAAAATATCTGAAACTTTCCACCATGAAAGACACATGAAACTTGTCTGGGCAAAAGCAGAAACACTGAAACTCCATTGAAACTGTCAGAAGATAACAGATTGTATTTGCTTCATGAGGTTTCTCTTTGGTGGAGCAGAGCTCCAAACTCTTTGAAGTTTTCAACTGCCTTAACACACAGACACAGCTTAGGGACCAAAAAAGCCCATGTGGTCTTATATTTCAGGCCTACTCAGCAATAGTAGAAGCAACATAAAACACAGGAATTCTCTGGAACGAGAAATGAAGGCAAGAACTAAGTTATTTCTTTCAAACTTTCCTTCAAGAATAGTTTTAAACACTAAGTGCTAGGTTTTAGGAGTGTTTGCTTTTTTCCTGGAAGTTCTACACAGACGAGAACATTCTTCATGCCTTGCATGGAATAAGGCACGAGAAGCTCCTCTCCGACACTTCTGGATCTCATGGAACACACAAACCAAATGTCACTGTTGCACAGCAAGCACTCTACCACTGCTAGCTATTAAATATAATAGAAAAATAATAACAGCAGAAGCATATATGGAGGGTGTTGCAAGGTGGCCCACAGCAGTCCTGAAGTCAGACAACCATCTGATGACGCCATTTTTCCTGAACAAACTGGTTAAATCTGATCACATAGCTCAGATAAAACTGCATTAAAACTGTATTCTGTTTCAGCATCGATCAACCCAAAATTTTTAAAAAAAGCTGAGTAAAAGTAGAATCAGGATACAGTCATCAAATGCAGGATCATGTATTTTTTCCAGAAGACTTATTTCAGTTAGTCCATAAAAAAAAATGCACAAAGAGACAGAAGTGAGATTGTGTGGCCTGCTGCAAGATCATCTTAACTTCTTAGCCTTTATTTGACAACATAACTAGGGTTTTTTTACTTTCTAGTACAGTATACAGGATTCTATCTCAAGCAGAACATATAAATACTCAAAATATCCTTTCAACATTAGCTGAGTTAATTTTAAAATATCTCTTTCTTTTCCGGCTATTCATAGGATCACTGAAACACAGAATGAAGGGATCCCAGAGATCATCTAGTCCCAACAACCCTGCCATGGGGAGGGACATCTTCCACTAGACCAGGTTGCTCAAAACTCCATCTAACCTGGCCTCCAACACTTCCAGAGATGGGGTACAAGAGTCGAGGGGGAGACACAAACCCCTCAACTTGCTGTACATGCTTCTTTTAATGCAGCCCAGGATATGGTTGGGGTTTCTGGGCTGCAAGTCTACATTGCCCAGTCACACTGAGCTTCTTGTCAGCCAACACTCTCAAGTCCTTCTCCTCAGGTCTGCTCTCCACCTGTTGTCCATGCAGTCTGTATTTGTGTTTGAGACTGCCCCAACACAGGTGCACAGTCTTGTACCGGGCCCTGCTGAACGTCCTGAGGTTTGCATGGGCCCACATCTCAAGCCAGTCAAGGTCCCCTCTGAATGACATCCCTGCCCTCTGGCATGTTGTCAGCAAACTTGCTTAGGATGCACTCAATCCCACAGTTCATGTCACCACCAACGATGTTTAACAGTGCCAATTCCTATATGACCCCTGAGGAACCCCACTCGTCACTGGTCTCTACTCAAGCCATTACGCCATTGACTCTAACTCTTGCGCGCAACCATACAGCCAATTCCTTACCAACTGACTGGTACATGCATCAAATCCCTATCTTTCTAATTTAGAGACAAGGATGTAGTGCAGCAATGTCAAATGCATTGCAAAGTTCCAAGTAGTTGATGTCAGCAGTTGATGTCATTCTTCCCTTATTCATCAATGCTGCAATCCCTCACAGCAGGCCTGCAAATTTATCAGGCACAGTTTGCTGTGAGCCAAGTCATGTTAGCTGCCATCCATCATCTCCTTATTTTCCATGCTCCTTAACATAGTTTATAGGAGGATACGCTCCATGATCTTGCTGGGTAAAGGTGAGACTGAGCAGCCTGTAGCTTCCCATGTCTTGCTTTTTTACCTTTTAAAAATAGGGGGTTGTTTCTCCTTTTGCTTTTTGTTTCCTTTCTGTTTCTCCAGATCATCATGACTTCTCAAATATGACGCACAGAGGCTTAGCCACTGCATCTGCTAATTTCCTCAATGCAGATGCATCTCATCTGGTTCCACAGCATCAGACCCGATTTTTTCCTACAGCAGGCAGTTCTTCTTTCTGCCAGTTCCGGCCTCTGCCTTCTGTGACTTGGGTGGTGTAGCTGGAGCACTTGCAAAAAAATCTGTTGAGTACCTCAGCCTTCTCCATGTCCAGGGTAATCAGGTCTCCTGTTTGAGTTTTCTCTTCCAAAAAGGGCCCGTATTTTCCCTGGTCTTCCTTCTATCACTGACATATCCACAGAAGCTTTTCTTGTTGCTACTTACACTCCTGGGCAGATTTACCATTAGTGCTTTAGTTTTCCTAACCTGGTACCTGGCTGCTCGGAAAACTTCTCTGTATACCTCCCAAGCCACTTGTCCTTGCTGTCACCCTCTGTATGGTTCCTGTTTGTGTTGGAGTTTGTCCAGGAGCTCCTTCTTTATTGATTCAGGCCTCTTGGAATTTTTGATTGACTTCCTCTTTGTTGGGATGCTGAGCTCGTAGGAGGTAAATACTTGAATATTTACCAGCTTTCTTGGGCCCTTCATCCCTCTAAGACTTTATCGCATGGTACTCTACCAAGAAGATCCCTGGAGAGGCCAAAGTCTTCTCTACGGAAGCCCAGGACAGTGAGCTTGCTGTGTACCCTGCTAAGCTGCCTGATGTATCTTCAACTCCACCATTTAATGGTCACTGCAGTTCACTCTGCTCTTGAGCTTCACATTCCCCACCAGCCCCTACTTGTTGGTGAGAACAAGGTCCAGCATAGCACCTCCCCTTGTTGGTTCATCTATCACTTGGAGAAGGAAGTTGTCACCAACACACTCCAAGAACCTCCTGGATTGCTTGTGCTCTGCTGTTTTGTCCTTCCAACAAACATCAGAGTGGTTGAAGTCTTCCAAAATGACCAGAGCTTGTGAATGTGAGGCCATTCTTGTCTACAGAGGGCCTCATCTACTCAGCCATCCTGGCTGGGTGGCCTCTAGCACTATAATGTCACTTGTCCCTGTCTTCCCTTTAATCTTGATCCATAAGCTCTCACCTTCTCATCCAGATGGAGCTCCATGCACTCCCGCTAAGCACTGACATAGGAGGCACCTCATCATCTCCCCTACCTGTCCTTCCTAGAGAGCTTGTATCCTTCCCATCCAACTCTCCAGTCATAGGAGCCATCCCACCACATCGTTATCATGCAACCAAGATTGCAGCCCTGGAGGTGTGTAGACATCTCTTGTTCATTCTCCATGCTGTGTGCATTTCCACAGACTCCTTCAAACTGAGCCCCTGGTGAAGCTGACTTTAGGGCTGGATTGTGTGGAATTCCTTTGTGCTCTTCTTCAGGTGCTCTCCTGCTGATTTGTGATTCCTCTCCAGGCTCTGGGCATCTCCCACTGGTACTGGCATCAAACTGGTAGGAAAGGGATGGGCTGAGGTTCCCTTCCCCCACTAACTTTAGTTTTAAGCTCTCTTCACCAGCTTGGCAAACCTAATACCAAAAATGCTCTTCTTCCCTGACAGACGAACGCCGTAAGTCCCCAGAAGACCAGGCTTGTCGAAGCAAGTCCCATAGCCTAAGCAGTCTCTGGGTGGTACCAGTTCTGTAACCATTTATTGATCTGCTAAATTCAACTGGATCTTTAAAACATATTCCCCTTAAATGTGGGAACCTGAGCTCTGGAGTCCCTCACCACTACTCCCAGAGTTCTGTAATTCTTCTTGATGCTCCTCAGATTGCTCCTGGCTGTATCACTGGTGCTTATGCGAAACAACAGCCATGGCCTAGCTCTTCCTTACCCACTACAACAGTATTCCTAAGTAATCCTTTCCTCTACTTTTTCTCTTCCTTTATACAATTTTAGGGTTTTTCTTCCCAAGGCTGTTATTTACGGCTGACATACAGCCTTTTTGCTGCTACGGCTCTCCTCTGTCACCCACTTAACTTTCTTTAAACCACATTTAAACTCTAATTTTCTCCCTAATTTATAGCCAATTTTATATGAGGACAAGATGTTCTAGGAATGTTAATGAGATATGGTGGCTTTAACATGTACGTCTCTGGATCAAAGTCATCTGTAAGCAGCATAGGTTGCTGAAAATTCGGTGACCTTTTAAGCAAACTGCAGAAGATACAGTGATAAGCCTTCATGAGACTTCAAGTGGTCAGATATACACATCATATATAAAACAGCATGATATCTGTTTGGCACTGGCAGCAGAAAGGTTTGGCACATAAAGATTCCAAACTCACAGGTTACTCTATCAGGTGATAGAAGTACTTCAGCCCATTGATGTCCAAGAATATTCATCACTTACACAATCTGCAATAAATCTTAATTTTACACAGCAGTGTTGAATTAATCAATACATAGATTTTGATTAAAAACCACTAAATATCCTTGTGCTTTATGGAATTGCATGTGAAAGACAGCATGACAAAACCACAATGCATATATGATTACAATTTTTAATAGGTTACCCATCCTTTCTATATTTATGTTTTTGTTTATTTAGGGAAACCTTATTCTTCTATTTTAATAAATGTAATGTTCCTTAAAGGAACAGAGAAAAAAAGAGCACTAACAGCAATAATCATGCTTCATGTAAACAGATGCCATCTTAAACTACACGCTGAGCTTTAATTAAATATGGTTTGGGGCTGTCACTGCATCCCTTGTACAAGAGGTTACATTTATTCTACTGCTGAAAAAATTCAGAAAAAGTCACGAGGTTAATTAATATGCATGATTTGAAATATAAGGAACCTACTGTCTGGGATCAGTGATGATCAGAGCAAGTCAGACATTGAAAATTGACTACATGGTAATGTCCAATTCCTAGTACTATTTAATGCAACATGGTAGGTGAAAACAACATTTATTCAAACACTTGAAGTCCCAAATACTATCTGAATTATGATCTAATGTGTTTAAATGATGCCACACGAAAAGGCTGTTAACAAAACAGTGCAGGTACAAATATATTTCTCACAAAAATAGCCCTATTCACTGAAAAAGGAAAAAAGAACAAGTTTATAAATTGTAAAAAAATACTTCATGTTCAACACAAACATAAGAATTTGATTTTGGCAAATATTACTTCAAACTTGACTATTACTGTTAATTTTCTTATTTCATCTTTCCAAGGCTTCTAGTCAAAACATTTCTGTATTAGTTCTAATGTTATACTAATCTATGTTCAATTTCGTATGTTACTGGAAGTCTCCCAGGAAAGCTTACAAGGCTTACAAGGCAATGTATTCTGAATTCCATTCAACACCATCTATGCCTATGCAACAACTGGCACATGTCAGATCTATCAGCCACTCTTACAGATTTCGCATATTCAAATGGATCCAGTTTTTATCACATATACGAATGACTGAAGGCTGACTGTACCAGTAGAGCAGCATATCCCCGCACTGTTTAATAACCACTTAAACAGGAGTAGAGGTTAAAAACTAAGTTTTAGATTCATCACATGCCCTTCCCAAAGAACCTTAAAAGTACTATCATTTCAGGATGTTTTCCCATATTCTATGTTCATTCCTCAGTGAAATGGAATTAAAAGGACCATAAAAGGTCTTGAATTGGCACCACAGTATTTATTATATTTATTATTGTTTTATGTATGAATACACATTCATCATGTATTCTGCAGTATCAGATTTTGCTTTAGCAAAAAAAGAAAGACAAAAAATTAGTGAAAAGAGAGACTGGTCAGAAGCAGCTTGCTCCAGAAATATTTCAAATTTTTGCATGATTACAGTGCAAAATGCATGGAAATTTATACTTTACCTTATTATAAATACAAAGAAATGTCACTTGAGACAAATCTGATTTTTAACTAAATAAAAAAGGATGTAATGATTTATCACTTATGATGACACTCTGAATGTTTTCTTTTTTTAACTATTAGTTTAAAATCCATATATGAAAAGGCAGAAAGTGGAAGAAAAATAAAGTAGAAAGATATCAGAAGACTGCCAAATTTCTATCCTACCAGTAATGTAATCCAAAGATTCAAAGGAAAATCTTTGTTGAGAAATCTTAAGTGTCATATCATTCACAGAACATTTCTGTTTTAAAGTATTAGTGTTTCATTGTGAATTCTACTTTTAATTCCTGTTAACTTCTAACAGTCAATTTAAACATCAAAAATGTTAAGTTCAAATTTCTAACAAAAAAGATTTAAAGGTTACAGTTAGAAATCACTATCTCCTGCAGTAACACTGGATCACTAAAGAAACTAAAAACAAAAAATGGTGTATTTTTCAGTAAACTTCCTGCAATCTAATTCAGTTATATGACAACTGTTAAGAAATGTTGAGGCTGAGGCTCAAATGCCTCTTTTCCTGCAGGCATGGAATTTTCAGGCTTCTTATACGCATAGATGGAGTGCCAAAAACGCATTTGGTTAGTCTATCTAAATACAGAAACTGTATTGTTTAAACTACCCAAACCTAGATGCCCACACAGAAACCTACACTCTATGTCATGCACAGTACATCATGGCCAGTCCGTAAGAGAGCACCTGTGCACTCAGAGGGTTACAGGAGAGCTGGCTAAATGCCTCCCTGGCCATCTCGCCTCTTACATAGGATCACACACACATCACCAAGGTGTTGCGCTGATCAGACCTAATGTTAACAGAAAAATACACCAGCTACACTGCTGGCATTAAAACCTGTGAGGAAAGCAGGGAAGGAAGGATGTAAGGGCTAAGAACGATAATGAAAAGCATTCTTCATCACCTCATGGTGATAAAAGTAGAATAATCGGTACCGTACAGCAGAACCTTCCAAATCTAGATGAGGATTTATCTGAAAAATACTGACAGAGATGTAAGTATTTTCTAAATCTCAATAAGTACAAAAATCAACAAAACCTCAAAATATCATATGTTTCCGGTGTTCAGAAACAGCAACAAAATCTAACACATGCAATCTCCTTAGCCATGAAATTCTCAATTCTGTGTATGTGAATTTGTCTGAGTGTACATGCATGTGCACTCAGGAGACTTCAGGACTAAAAAGAAAGAAAAGAAACCCATCTGTTTTGGAGTAATCATGATGCTTTTCACTTCCTAGTGAAAAATATTTATCAATTTAAAAAAAAAAAAAAAGTGGCTCAGTTCCACATTATTTTTGCAAGTCAACTATGGTTGTAAACATTTCAATCCTACAGAGAAAGCTACACAGAAAGGACAACTTACATATACTAATTTGCCAAATATTACTTTCTGAATACTACTTTTTATAGAAGCCATATTTTCTTTTTCTTTTAGTGCTTGCTGACAACAGAAATAGATCCAAGTTGTAATTTATTTGTATCAATTTCCTATTTTATTAGTGTCCAGTAAAATCATTCAAACAGCCTGACAGATAAAAGGCAATAATAAAAAGCATTTTCGGTCTTCAGAGAGCTATAATGTGCACTGAATACCAACAGCAGTAAAAGAATAAAAATTAAACAATGAAGACACACATACTTAACAAAGTCCTGCTGGTACCTTTTAAGACAACTCCTAAACATATTTCAGTACCCAGAAATGAAAACGTTATGTAAAATGATGTGCATTGATCCAGTAATCCTCAAGCTCTTAGAGTTACGTTAATTTACCTGAACACAGAACTGCTTTAAGAAAAATCCTTCTAGACCATGCCAAAATCTGACTACAGGGAATGTCATATTTTTATAGTCATAAAAGCAGAACAACATAAAAAGATGTCAAACACAAGGCCAATGGCAGCTAAAGCCATCATGTTTTTTACACAAATAAAAATCAACAGTGTGAAAATTACTGGTAAAACAGTCTGTGAAGTACAAGATGAAAAGAAAGTTGATCCTAAGTTATAGTAAAATATTTTTAGTAACAGCAGTCTGTACAACTAAAGGCTGAAAGCTGTATAAAAGGTAGAATTAAAATAAAAATTTGCATCTCATATATGCATTTTGAGTAACATATATATGTATATTGGGTAAAATATATGTATATTTTGTATACCAAAACAATATGTGACTTCAGCTATACCAGTGCTAGAAAATATTAATACAAACTAGCTAGAAAAACCATTGCTTTAAAAAAATCTAGTATCTGGAAAAGGCAAAAATGAAACCAACAAATAATAGATTCTATACATAACAGGTTCTCTGTCCTATGAAAGAAGTTAAAAATATTAATTTGAAGACAAATTTTATTCTCACATAGCAGAAGAAATCTGGGACTCAGTGTTACAATTCCAAGAAATACTTACCTAGCTTTAGCTTTATTTGCACTGTACGGTTCATATCACTCCATCTGAGATTTATTAATGAGGTTTTATCACATGTACAGAAAATCATCTAATTGCTCTGTACGAAAATGTTTATTCCCCTACTGATAAATTCCCGTGCATTGAATTCTATAAAAGTATATAAGGGATCAAAGACTCCAGTGAAATAAAGTGACAGAGAGGAAACTGGAAGGCTTAACCCCTAAGTGCATCATTTAATTTAATATAATTCTTCTTTAAAACTGAAGCAAGCTTATGCTATATACATCAGTCCATGTAAGAAAATCCAGCTGTTAAAATCATATTCATTTAAAATTACTCTTCTAACTACATAGAGAAAATACACCTTCATACTCTTAGATACAACTTTCAAAGTCTTTTGATCTTCAGCTCATTTACCTTAACAAAAACATACAAAAGGCAGTAACTTACAGAAAGAGATGAGAGCACAGAAGAGTAGCAATGAAAGAAGAATAAAAGCTTTTTGAGGCAAAAGGCTGGAAACTCTAAGAGAAGGTTAAATGAAAGCTAAAGACTAACTAGTAAAGCCCTGAGTATGGCACTTACACATAACAATGTCACATACAAATCCACAGGAAATATATTACTTATACAGCATCATTTATAACTAAATGCCATCTAATATCTGCATTTCAGACCACAGATTTGCATCAAACATCAGTTTGCTCACTGATTTCAATATTTGCAAAATATTTTTTGAAGTGCAAACAAAAGTTGCGGAAGTACATTACCTAAATTTTTTTTCCATCACTAATTCAATAAAACAGTGAATAATCCTATGCAAAACTATAAAATTTTATAAAACAGAAGACCAGTGAGGGGAAAAAAAAGACTCAAAAAAACCCACTCAAAAACAGCTCAGCAGATTCAGACAAATACTGAACAGGTCTTCATTAAAATATTAGACAATGTGAATCAATTAGAAGAATTTCTTAGCTTGACTGGGAATACAGTGTTTCTGCCCTGCATTGTGGTTTCATGAAAGAGAGAAATTCCTGACCGAGTGATCCTTATAGTAGGGTTCCTGTACCTACAGTAGTGTTCCTGTACCTATAGTAGTGTTCCTGTATCACGTAAAATTTTAAAAAGTGTTTATGAACTTTTACATTATAAGTAATTATACTTATAGCAACAGATTGTGACCTGCTATGGATCTCTTACTTGTTAGCATTTTTTCCTGTAGTAAAATGACAGTGTTCCATAATGAACACAAATGAAAATATAGCCTGTGTCTATTTCAATAGTTCAGAAATGCTTTGCTTGATTTGTATGCAAACTGAAAAGAAAACAGTATCAAGGAGCATTATATTACTTTCATTCTTTCCATAAACCAAGGAAAGCAATAAACCACTCCATCTCTTGTCAACTACGTTAATAATATTTATGTGAACATTATGAAGAAGAGGCAAAAACAATGTAAAGCAGAAATTAGGATTCTTTACTTCCTTTCACTCCATAGACTTAAGAGTCCAAATTAAAAATAAGTCACTGTAGTGTGTATACTTGTTTTTAAACCACACACATGTTTATTTTTAAACCCACATATACTCTCATCAATTTCAGTAATATTACAGAGTAGTGAAGTTACCTAAATATATGGTTACAGGTATGGGTGAGCCTAACTTCTCTGCTAAATGCTACCTTAAATGAAGCCTTTTTCTTTATTCATTTTGTCCTTGCTCACATTTTCACATGTATGTTCTCATACTTCCAACATACACTTTTAGTATACAGAATGACAGAACAAAGAACCAGCTCCTGCTAACCTGATGTGTGATTAAATCCATTTTATACCGTGGGAGTATGTGCACGAATAAAGTGAGCCATATACAGCACACAGTTCTTATCACCGAAGACTGCTTACACGCAAGCACTGTCCTTCCACAAGGAAGCTAATTTAAAAATAGTCCTTCATTAATCTACAAAAGACAATTTTCTTTGAACATCTGCAAAAAAACGCCAACTTATATCTCCTCTCTCATTTGGTGTGTCATTTTGTCAGCAGCCATGAATGTTCAGGATTTTCATTTCAGGGAATCTGATTTCATGACTCCCCGCACCTAAATTTATTTTTAGCTATATGTCTGTAAACAACTTTTTTCTTTGAAGTTATCCTTAGAATTACAGATAATTAGTGGAAGATAAGAGGGAATAGTGAAAATAAGAGTGTTTTACAACCGATTTTTTTTCTGTATAATTCATATTCTATTAGCCAATGACACAAACCAGAGACTAAATTCTAGGCTGTAAACCACAGAAGATGCACACAAGGATTCTCTTACATATAATGCTGCAGCAGTAAGGGCATCTTTGCAAAGTACAGCTGACTGGACTAGTTTTCATCATTCTGTGGATCTTTGTAATCTCTCTGTCTGGGAAGCGTATTTGCGATGCACAAGTGTACAATGTGTTCATACCTCTGAGTTGTGCTAAAAATGCAACTATAAAACTATTGATAGTTCAAGTAAAAACTAAGAATGCAAAGGAATATATATATGACATATATCCTCAGTCCCTTATACAGACACCCAATAGAGGACCACAGAACTATCTAAAATTATGTCTGATTTATAACTGTTTATTCCACTTGAGATGGAAGAGTCTGTCCATCTGAGAGTATGAAGCAATTCTTGACTGCCATCTAAGTAATCTAACATCACCTCACTCAACTTATGTTCATTCAGTTATCAGCTATTTGACTACTAGTTAGTCATACACCAAGTCCTCTCACATAGCTGTAACTCGTCACGTAGGCATGCCGTACAACTGGTAAAATAGCCAGGAAATCTATAGTTTGAATAAAGGGAAGCCACAAGACTTTTGAAGGCTAAGTTTCAGTTATACTTTCGGTTAAGAAACATCAGAAAATTGCCTTATTGTTTCAACAGGAAAAATCTGAAAGTGAATTGCTGAACATACAAATATTTTCACAGTCCTCCTAAGGAAGGCTCTGCATTTTTAAAGAAGTACTGTGGTATCTTCAAGGAAATACTGTAAAAAAGCATTAGTTGAGATGGACCATCTGTCTTTCAGTCTACACACCATCACGAAAAACAGAAAAATCATCAGCATTATAGCATAACATAAAAGAACATTAAGGACAGTTTTTCCTTTCAGCACGTTCGACGGTAAAAGGAAATGGTTCACCAGGAAACAAAGAACTGATAAATCAAAATGTTAAGCCACCAAATATCTAAGTGATTTGTAAACAGAAAGGAGGCAAGACATTGACAAGATTTGCAACACATCCTGAAGTACAAGGTCTCAGTGAGACAAATTTCTGAAAACTGGTCTTACTAAGAACAGGACTTTGAAAATACGCAAATACAGAAAGCCATGTTCAAATAGCCAAAACTGTAATTCTGAAAGAAGCTTCAGACTTTGTATAGATTCAGACAACCCAAAAAAGTTCAGTATTAGCTTCAAACCACTAGAAAGGGCAACCAAAATCACAATTAAACACCTGTGGCAAGGGTGTGTGGTTACCTGCACTCTTAGCAAAACATAAACTCTCAGCTGCTATGGCTTCATTCTCAATAGTGGAAGTGTACACACAGAGCTCCCCTCAGCAGCTACTGAATTATTAAACACATGCAACTCCAGGCAACACCAGAAATCTAGTAACACATCTATACCTCTGACTGGAGCAGTCATCTACCCAACACTAACAGAAATAAAATTTACAAATGCGAGAGCAGTGGAAAACCCTGCTTAATTGTTTTATACAGGTATGTATACGCGTAAGTCAAAAAACGCAGCAATAGTTACCTAGTAATAACACCTCTGAAACTCAGTAGGTGGAATAATAGCTATATCAGTGAGAAAAGCACAGTGAGAATCCACCTTAAAATTCTCAAACACATTAAATATGATGAAGAAATACAGCATACTAAGAAAAATACAGTGAGCATGACAATGTCTGACAAATGGTGTCGATTAATGACATTTAATGCTTCAAAATAATAACACAGCAGTTTTGTGTTCTTCCAAAAAATACCTAGCTCTGATTCTACTCAGAGAACTTGGCACTGAAGTGAGCTTGAAAGCATTGGATCCTATACTCCTGAAATTCCTGAACTCAGAAGAATGAACTTTAAGCTCTTTTGCCAGTTTATTCTCTGAGAAGAAATCATCAGGACCATGTCTCAATAAACACTGACTTGCTCTGACAGAGGTGGGATTTAAGAAACTGAATTCAGCTGAGTAACACAAAGACTTAAATGGAAGGCTGTACCTGAAGAGAAGAGAGCCGGCATCCACAGTTAAAACTAAATCTGCTACCACTGCACCTAGAGACAAAACCACCAAAATAGCACCAGAGAGATCCATTTCTTTGTTGTTACACTCATGTAGTTCTCTAGACACAAGGAGACAAGAGAAGCTGTCAAGCAGGTCTCTTTCTCTTCTTTTCATGTGGAAAGCCTCCTGCTGTGAAAAATGGGAAGTGGTTGAAAAAGTAAAGATTTCACAGAGAACTGAAAGACATTGTTGTATCCTATCCAAGACATAAAAGAGAGCACAGAACTTTTTAAAAACCAGATAGTCTAGAGTTATTCAAATACCTCAACAAAGGCAGCAGGTGGACAGGTATACATGTGGTGTCATGAGTACACCAATGCCTGTACTGAAAGACTGCTCTACTAATTCATAGTCAAAGAAATCAGAGATCAATGCAAAATGGACATGCCCGTAATTCTTAGCAATAGTAAAAAACCATAAATTAAGCCTTTGAGATTGCAATGACAACAGGTTTCAGAGGGGATTTCTACAACATAACAAAAAAAAGTATCCAATACTCATGATTTCAGTGACATTCTGAAAAAAAAGACCAGTTTAGTGAACCATTCTCACAGTTTTTGAGAGTTCACAATGTCAGATATGTTCTCACAATAAGAAGCAAAAACTCCTATGGAGAGTTGCATTTAGAGGACAACGAAAGACTCATTCTAGAGAGAGTGAAGCACAGTACAGAAGAGTTGGTATAAAGCAGACATTGGTATTTCTTCAAGAAGACAAATTTCTCTTTACTAACTGCTCTTTATAAAACTGCAGAATTGCAAAAGCAAGATGGAGAAGAATTTGGAGAAAGAGGTGGGGAAAGAACATCCTCAGTCACAGTTGTGAAATCATCATTGACCATATGGCAGTTTTGCTTTAGTGGGAAAATTCTGAGGTTGTAAAATTTCACTCTTCATTCTTGAATTCAGGTTCCTCCCATTCCTAAGTTCTTTGGTGTTTTCAAGTGTTCTGTCTCATTAAATACGAAACAGATCTTAACACCATTATCCAAGCAACAGGTAAAAGCTGCAGGAAAAAAATCTCTTACTAATTTTCTGACTGGCATCTGCAACATGAAGTTAATTCAGGAAAGAAAAAATTCCACACCAAAATGGCAAGCTCTTCTCCTAACAAGAAAGACAACCAAAAAAGGCTGAAAAAGCAGCTTATCTGTCTTTAAGAGTATATGTCTGTTAAGCACTAGTTACTATATAAACATTTCTAGCAACTCAATCATCATAGTAGAAAAATCTTATCATACTTTTCTTCTACACATGATAATCTATTCTCATGTTTTTATTAATCTATCTCTCTCTATCCTGGACTACTGCAGAGATTAGCAAAGATGAAAAAAGAGTTTTAAGGCCATTGCACCTTTCATGGGTTATATATTCCGCAGTAAAAAGTACAAAGACTGACTGAGATTATAAATTCAAATTGCTTGAAGACACAGAAATCCACATCTCTAAGAAGTCCTGTAGTTATTTTCAAGCTTTCTAATACCTCTGGAATAAGATTACCCCTGTGCACCAGATTAATAAAGCAATCCTATGAATAAATCAGCAAGGGATACAGTCCTAGTAAGTGTCCTTTCAGGGATTACATTGCCCAGAAGAACACGTATCCATTCCATCAGATACAACTGAACAGATGAAGAATAAACATTTCCTTTTTATATATATACAGTATTTAATACATTCAGCCCCAAACTCTCCAAAACCAAGAGAACCAAAATACTATTGCTGAAATCCTAATACTCTGTTTTTTTTCAAAAGTCACTGTAATCATGCAAAATTAAACCCAAGGAATGCTAGGATTCTCATAGAGGTATGATTGCCCCTGCAGGCATTCCCTGCCACCTGTTAGCATTAGAAAGTACAAGGCTCTCTTCATTTTTTTCTTCCCTTGATACATTTAAAATTTTCATCTGGTCAATATGCTGATACTTCATGTAACTATTTAAGACACCTTTCAAAAACGTAAAATGGTAAACAAGAGTAAATTCTATGTACTGAATTTAGTGACAACATTTACACTGGTTATACACTCTCCTTTAGCAAAACAAAGTTTTATTAGAGTATCATTAATATTAACTAAGACAAACATTTTTTTAAGTTAATACTACAATTTTTCTGTCACACACCATGTACAGTAGAAAAATACAAGACTTTTCATGACAAGCAAATACAACACCCCAAGATATCCAAATTATAAAAAAAGTAACAAAATCAATTTTACTGTTCGGGAAATTCTGTTAGTCGAGATTCATTGATGCACTTAATGGCAATGAGAAAAAGTCCATTCTTTGTGAAATAGGTCAAAAATGAAAAAAAAAAAGTCTAATAACAGAATCTTTTATTTACAGTAAAATAAATTGGTAAATAGTGAATATTTATTACTTAAGCAAAGAGAGTTTTCCACATAAAGTCTATGGCATGCTGCCAATAAGTAGAATACATAGGCATTTGGCAAAATGCCATTTCCTTGATGCAAAATTGTTCTAAAGTGATTCTTACTAGGTTAAGTATTTCTCTTTACCAAAATGCTTCTTACTCCCTAATTTATGAGATACTATAAATCAACTCATCAGACTTTTTATTAAGCTTTCTTGTCTGAATTTGAATTTAACCACTGCTAGGACTACCTGAGGTGAAAGTGCTATCACTTATGCAAAGGCACAAAAGCACTATGGATCTGATCCAAATAACGTTGCTGTCTAATGAAATCTTTCTCACCGATCACTGAAGGCTTTCAGCCTATTAGGACAGCTCTTCTAAGGCTTGACAGAAAAATCCACCTATACCATTAAGGTACAAATTAATATAAACAGTTCAAAAAGGGTTTGCAAGCTTAACAATAAAGCAGTCTGGGATTTTTGTGGGATTTTTTTTTTTATTTCTCAACCAAAATTCACTTTTTTAACGTTAATCACATCACCATGTAGCAGGAACAAATTTCAACAGCTCAGGGAAGGCAGACAGTCCAAAGATAAAATCTGAAAGTCTGTCCTCAACAAATGCTTTTGAAAACACAGGTAAGAGTATCTAAACTATCCATCTTTATTAGTAATATATATTGTGATACCTGAATTAAACAAGGTAACACTAAATGTCATCAAAGTAAACTCTTTCTACCTGATGAACATCTACCCTTTCCTCACTGATGGGTATCAATTCTGCCTTGGTTATATTTGCTGAAGACCACTAACATATATTTCTTCAATGGAAAAAAAAATTCCTATTTTTAGGTAAAAAAAGAAGAGTATGTTCTGAAACACAGCTGAAACAACTGAAACAAAAAGTCAAAAGTGTGAATTACAAAAATGTTAACACAGGTTAAAATAATACGAAAGAAGTTCTAAATGAAATCACATCATCCTATTTACTTTTTGTAGCTATTTCTGTGTGTTTCTGTGAAACTTAAGGGCACACTCATGACTAAATTTATCCTTGTTATTCACAAATCTACTTATTCTTTCTCACTGGTATGAATAGCTTTCTGAACTATGCAGCAGTAAAAGCTCAGCACTGAACATGCCTAGTTGTTGTGGGCTTTTTTTTTTCCCTCAAGAAATGCTACCGGTTACTTTGGCGAAGAGACATAAGGCTGTAAATTCCTATCCTCCATCAGTAGCACTGACCTCAGAGCAAACCCCACAACTGGCTACAGGCATTCAACATCCATCATTGCTCCTGAAACCTAATCTTTCAGGGAAGGACAGCTGCACTGGGCAGTAGTTAAGCAGCTTTCTAAGACACACTATCATCCTAAACAAACAAAAATAAATAAATAAAACTTCCTGTCCTACTTTCTGATCAGTGTTTTAGAAATCTCTCATTGCATGTTCTTTACACCAAATTAATGACTTTCAAAATATAGACGTTTGTTTATTAAGAAAAAAGTAGTCAAATTTCAGGAAGTGTTAATATACAGTACACCTGTAAAGAGGATTTTAATAAAATGTAGCATAAGAGGTAAAGAAATTATGCACCTGACAGTCACATTCCTGAAACCTAGGCAGAAAACACTTAGTCCTACAAACAGTCTTTTAAGAAAAGACCTCCCTGCCTTTAGTACATTCCATAGAGGGAGAAAGCCCTTTCCTAAAGTAAAAAGAAAAGAAAATTAAAAGTGTGATTAACAGAAGTTTAGTAATACAGGTGAACACAGACAAATTAATCACATCTCTGGGTTAGAAACAGTGACATGCATCTGCTTCACAAACCCCTTCCCTGTGGCATAAAGGAGATGAAAGAACAGGATAGAGTACAGAATATCTGTATGTATTTTTGTGAACTTTAGTAAGATCAGTTTTATCTTTTTGGATTTTTAGGAAAAAAGGGAAAGGAGTGGGGAGAAGAAGGAAGGTGAGGGAGAGAGAGAAAGAGAGGGAGCAAAAACATGAGATAATAGAAACAGCAGTCTATTCCTTGTACACAAAATTCAGCTTTTTTTGGCACAGTTTTATAAAAAGAGTATAGCCTACAGATAGTTCCAAAAGCAGTTAAGATTTTTTTTTTTATTTAATCAGCATTGTAAAGCAAGCAGAATTACTGTGTTCAAACTCAGCAAACAATTACTTTCTGAATATCAGAAAGACTAAGACATTGCTACCAGAAGGTATTTGAATTTTCTATTGCTGAGTCAAAGCAAGTATAAAAAAATCTATACTTTTGGGTAAAACCAGTCAATAAGCCAAGGTGAGATGCTGAAATCAAAATGGGATTGGGCAAATTCGTTACAGAAATATATATTTATTTGCAAATTTATACCTAAGCGACATTTGTTTTGGTCAGGTTGGTACTGACTCTATCCATCTTAGGAATCACCCGATTCTGCCACCAAAAAAGCCAGATTTTACACACCATTTACTGAACTCTGACTTACAGATACATAATTTCCAGAACACTAAAAACGGTAGAAGAAAGAGCAATACAATTGCTTGCATAACTTGATACACCATGTTTGATATACTACTTAAGAAAAAAGTGTGCATTATCTGACCACAACAATACGTGAGCAGTTTGGCTGGCACAAACCAGGACATCCATTTTGATTGTCTGCAAATAATAAATTAATTTGTATACTCGTCGAGTGACTTCACTAACTGGAAGATTACTGAAAAACTCAAGTAACTCCATTGTGCTTAAATATGAAGAAGCTCAGGACCTGATACAGTATGTTATTAAGATATCTCCTCTAATAAATCGAAGTGCCTAAAATTCCATCATTTTCTGCTGGCTGAGGAGGACATTTTCTGCCCCTTCTTTGTACTCAAAAGAACACTCAGAATCCCCACCAGAAAACAGTTATCAAGTATAAACAGGGAAGTTGATTTTTGATAAAACCTCTGTCTCTTGAAGCTCTACTGCAGGATCAATCACATTCTCTTCTTTGTTTTTCTCTTTCTGCAACTGTGCTATTAAGGTTATGAAGAAGCCTGTCACAGCATGTAAGCAGAAGATACTTAAAGAGGTAAATTTAGGGAATATCTTAGGGAAGTACAGACTATGTATACCTGCTGATGTAGCTAAAAAACCAGCTCATAGTATTTAGTTTGACTTGTCGCTTTTATGAATGAATTGAAAGAACCTGAACAATTAAGCTTTTAAAAAGCATTACACATTTTATTCAATTTAACCTCATTTTTTGCATTCAGCCAATTTTTATTATTCTGTATTTATTTTCCTGGCATTTTAGCTATCTGCTTATAGAAGACTCAAACACACTCTGTTTAAGGTAAGTATTATCAATAACCTACCAGAAGTCATCTGAGCTTATGAAATATAAGTTAAAACTGTGCAGTAGTAAACATGGTTCTATCAACGCCCAGTGTCTTAAAAAAACAAGTGAAGTGAAGCTTGTTGGAAAGGAATTTACAGGCAAAGCACTATCATGTAACCTTTTTCTAAATCATAAAATTTCTCCAGCTCTACTGCAGCTTTCACCACAGCAGATCACCAGCAGAAGTAAGCTTCCTCTCCGCTTCTACTCGGTAAATTCCTGATAGTATTCAAAGAAGTATTTTTAGACATAGATTCTTCCTTTAGGCTGCCAAGTTGCCAGCGTACATTCATTAATTGGCTTTATTCAAGGCCTTTTCCAAAGAATACAAGGATTACGCAAATAAAGTAAACAATTCACGAAGTATGTGAAATTAGAGTTTTCTTAAAAATATAGTATGTTGACTATGTTATGCCAACTGTTTTTAAAATGAATTACAACAAAATCAAGCTCCTGTTACAATACACGGCATTATGTGACTGACACTGAACTGAAACTAGCAAATATCTATGCCTTTTTCTCAACTCGTTAGAGAACAAAAGCTGAAAAATCACCACAGTCGTATACAGAAATGAAATACAATGATTTGTACATCCTTACTGCATTACTCCTTTTGATATCCACAGCACAAATGAAGTGCCTATCCTCTGCATTTCAGAGCCACCGCCTTGGTTTACTGATAGGCAGTAAGACTCTACACTTTTGAACCAATGTTTATCATTTGAGAAAACCTTTAAAGCAGATTTCATTACATTTCATCAAAACTTTATCCAAGGTGCACACACACGTCAGAAAATTAAGCTTAGTCAATATTTGCACAACTGTTGTCGGTAATACAACAAAAAGACCCTCTTGCTGTAACTACCCCAACACGGAACGGTATGTAAGACTCTGATGTTTTAAAAGACAGCTTATTAAAAAATTAACATACCATAGAGAAACTGCATTTTGATTGTATGACCTTACTGTGATTCAGCTTGAAAATCCTTCCAAATGAGAATTCTCAAAGAGCTTAGTAACGGAAGTTCATTTTGAAGGAAATCCAATATGCAAATATTTCAGCTGTGCTCTTTTACAAATTGTCTGCCCTGTCAGTTTCAAAAACTGAAAACCAACAATGGAACAGTGTAAGTATACCTGACCTTATTGCTTAATGTCTATTAAGAATGCTATAGCTGGTGCATTTTCAATTTCTCAAACTGACACTCAAGAATGTAGAGTGCATCTTCAGCCCATGTCCCATAAACGCTGACTATGCTCCAACCAAAGCCTTGGAGCCGACACACTCTCAAACTTACGTAACACTTACAAAGCTAGTTTAAATACACCATCAATCTATGTCTGTTCCTGCCTTGTAGTAATCCTGTTCAGTTTATCTTTTAACCCTACACTTGCATGGAACAGTACCATTACTAATCTAATAGGAAAAACACCCAGGCAACAAATGTGATTTTCTCAGCTTACAGAAAATATGAAATGCAGGAGACACACAAATCCAACTTTGCCCAAAATTTGCACCTCCTGAGTCATGTTCATCCCCATCTGCCATACTAATCAGGAAAGCAGGGACATTGGACACAATACAGGACTGGGCGAAACAGGTGAAGTAGGGTAAAAGTAAAAACTAAATAATAACAAATGATACGCATCTCCGAAAAAACTGCAATCTCACTTATTAGTAAGGAACAAATAACCGGCAACTTTGCTTTTGACATTATGCACATGTGTAAAAAATGTCTGGTGAAAGTCAGCATATGCCATGCACTGGTATCTGCTCTGTGAGAGCAGTTTATACAGGCCCCTAGTGGCTCAGCACACACAGCAGCAGATGAAGGGGAATTCCTACTCTTCAGCTTGTGTAGTTTTGGTCCCTGCATTCCTCAAAGGTAGAAGCAAAAGGCAATGTTAAAAATGAAAGGTGAATCGCTGACTGGACTCAAATCGCCAGATACTCAGTTCTTAACCACATCCTCAAGTACATTCTTGCACACCCTCTCCTAAGATTAAGCACTGCTTTACTAACACCCATTGAGTTCGCTGACTGCTGGTGGTTTGAGTTACATAACCATCACAGCAAAACGCTTATTCACATCATTCTTTAGCGCTCGTTTTAAAAGTAGTATGACTGATGGGTCTAAAAGCAGGTCCTAAGACCAATTCCTGAAACCTAGAAATACCAAGGTACCGTTTTCCTAACCATGCACTATTCCTAACAGCTTGCCATAGCACACACAAACCATAATGAATTTCTTAGTATCTTCTTAGAGTAGAAGACTTCTACTAAGACAAAGCTTTTACTGCTTTAAGTGGATACAGAAAAGCTATACATCATTTCTGCCTTGAAAGATATCTAAATATACCCCACCATATTACCACAAGTGACAAAACTAAAATTGGAAAGCTACTCATGTAAAAAGTCTCTCATTAAATCCATCCTTTCTGTGCAACACTCGGTACCTTGAAAATCCCATGCCAGTATATTTACAGCTTTTAGCAATTTTGACTGAGCGAAATTTGACAGCTGAATTTATTAAACTGACCAGTTTGTCAATTTCACACATTAGAAAAGCAGTAATAGCTCATCTCATGAGAGGGAATTTAAAGAAGCAATCAAAAAACTGCCATCTAAAGTAAGATGTAAGTACATATGATCACATTTAGGACAGGGGAGAATCTTTTTTTTTTTTTCTTCAGAGTTGCTCCATTCATAACAAGAATTGTAGGAGCTTCATTGCTTCCAGCCCAGGAGAAAATGATGTCATTTACTATACACTTTTACAGCAAGAAAAGAAAGTATTGACTGTTGTAACATTTTAAACCACTAGCAGATACCAGAGAAAGGAAAAATATGATATATACATTTTTCCGTCTCTGTATCGAAATTCCCAATAATGTCCCAACATTACACAGAAGTTGCTTGTACTTGAACAAAAGGTACGTCGGAAGCGATCTCTGAAAGGCTGAGAAGACAATCATAGCTTCCCACATTAATCCTAAGTTAAGAGAATACAAGTGTCATCAGAAATACTAATTTCTGCAAATAGGAAACTCGAAAGTAAATCAGCATCTACAGATTTATCCCCAATGTCGGCGTCTCAGGCGACAAGTAAAGGAACACCTAAAACCCTAACTATTCCGTGTAAAAAAATTGATCGTTCTACGTGCGTCAAAACTGAAAATAAGGACATCGAAATCATGGTAAAGAAGCTGCCATCCTTACACGAGGCAGCAACTGTACAAAGGCCAGGCAAAAGAATAAAATACGCATGACAGCAGTTCTGGAGAAGTAACAAGGAGCAGCAGACATTCAAAAGCCATACGTGCAAGGTTGAGTGGTAATCGCTTAAAATGGAAAAAATACCGTTCTGTCGAGAACGGAGGGCATAGATAAAGGGCAAAATAGGGGATTCGGTGCAAGAAAACAACTGTTTTATCTGCCAGTCTCTGAGAGCCCGGCTGCAGCAGTAAGGAGTGCCTCCTTGCACGGGCAGAAGGCGCAGAGGGAGCTGCTAAGTTTGCTGAACAAATTCAAGAACCCCTTTGCAAGCGCTCGGAAAACTGAGTTTCCAGCCCGATGTGCTTCTTTTCAAGTGGTTTCGCGAGAGTAAACAAAGAAATTAAAAGCCTAACCTGTGAAAAGCTTCGCATCTCCGTGCCTCCCTGCTCCGCCGAGAGACAGCAGGAGGAGGAGAAGAAGGAGGAGAAGAAGGAGGAGGAGGAGAAGGAGGAGGACGATGAGGAGGAGGAGGAAGCCCTGCTCGGGCCGGCGGCTGGGGTTCCTAGTGGCCGCTCACCCCCAAGCCCCGTCTCCAGCGACAGACGCCTGGTCTCTCACCCCTGCTACCTTCCCCCTTCTCCGAACACGTTAGAATAAACAAAATGATTAATATTAATAATTCGTTCGCCAAAGCAAACAGACAGTGTGTAATTACCGTACTCCCCTCTCCCCGCCCGCGTACAGCGGCACTCAGTGGAAACGTCGACTCCGATCCATCAATCGCCCTCTGCCTGCCCCATCCCCCGTCCCCGTACCGCAGCTCCCCTCGCTCCCCGAACAGGCCTCGTCGCCAGGCTGAGACCCGCGGGGAGCGGGCTGGCAGCTGCCGGGGGGAAGCCCCGGGGCACCCACGGGAGAGTTGTGCGTGAGGGACATGTGTGCGGGCTGCGCGCACACGCACACACACACACACACTCACACACACACACTCTCTCTCTCTCACTCTCTCTTTAGTGCTCACACACACAAGCGCGCCTAAAGAGGCGGCAAAGAGGGAGCGGCGGCGGAGGAAAAATGGGTCAGGAGCGGGGCAGTTACCTGGTCATGCTGGCTCCCCCGGTCCCAGCAGCAGCCTTCGCCGCTGCCCGCCCGCCCGCCTGCTGCTGCTTCCCGCCGCCGCCACCTCCTCCCGCTGCTCCCGGTCGGCTCCGGGGCGGCCAATTTAATCCGAGCCCCGCCGCAGCAGCAGCAGCAGCTACGAGCGAAGCCCCGCCGCTGCTGCCTGGCGCTCGTGCGTGTCTCTCACAGTCCGGCGCCGGGGAGCAGGAGAGAGTCAACGAGAGGTCCGAAAATCCAGCATCCAGAAGAGCCAGGTCCCCGCCTGCCTCCTCTTGCCAGCGCCGCCTCTCCTCCGCGCTGCTCTGCTCCGCTCTTCTCTTCTTCCTGCCGCGGCGGCTGCTGCTGCTGCTGCTCCCGGGCGCGCTCTCTGTTCCCGAGCTGCCGCTCCGTTTCCCCTCCTCCTCCTCCTCCTCCTCCTCCCTCTCGCTCGCTCTCTCCTTCTCTCCCTGTCTCTCGTTCTTCCTTCTCTCTTCACTCTTTTTATTTTCCCCCTTCCTCCTTTTCTTTTTTCTTCCTTCGTCTTTTCTAGCCGATTCTTTCGCTACAAATAAAAGCGAGGTCTCCCACCCACTCTCCCGCCCCTCTTTCTACAAAAAGTGCAGTGCAAACAAAAGCGAGGGAAGAGGGCACAGGGCGGGCGGAATGGGGAGGGCAGACATGGGAAGAATTCCCAGAAACCGTCCCCGAGAGCCGAAACGTGAACAACCCTCCCCCCACTCTGCTTCGCTCCTCTGGGGAAGAAGGGGAACGCCGCGGGGACACTGGTAGAGAAAACGCTCTCCCGTTTCGTGGGTTGGTTGTGGGGTTTGGGTTAGATGGCTGTTGGCGCTTTCGTGTGTGTGTGTGTGTTTTCGTTTTTTTGTTGGGCTGTGGTTTTTGTGATTATTCTTTTTAAATCCTCTTACGCTGTGTGGACCACAGGATCCGTACGGCCCCAAGACTCGGGGAAAGCGTGCCGGCGATGTCCGTGCCTGTGCGTGTGCGGGCAGGGTGGGGGGGGTATGGATGCAGGCAGCGCCCGCCCCATCCCGGGCCGCGCGCCGGTCGGCACCGGAGCCGCGCGCCGCACGCACACCCGCGCGCGGCCGGGCGCTGGGGGCGGGGCGGTGACGTCACTCGGTGCCGGGCCGGGGAGGGCGGGGGGCACAGCGGCGCGGGGCAGCGGGCCCCCGCCAAACTTCCCCGGGCAAGCGGCCTTCACCGCACTCCAAATGCTTAACTTCTTGTGCGGCTTCGCAGCCTGGTGGTTAAACCCACGGGGCTTGTACCAGACCTGCCGGTCCGCGAGGGGTGTCCCAGAGTGACAGCGTTGCAGAGCGGTTATTTTATTATCAGTCATCTTTGTGTATGGTAAATCTCCGCTTTTCTTCCTGAAGAATGGTCAGGGTCCATGCTGAATGACACCACGTGTTGCTTGGCGCGGTCGGTGGCGTAACGTTGCGCTAAAGCAGGGTCCATCCCGGCTCTTCTTACCTTGTCCTGTCCAGTCCTCGGCAGAGAAGGAGTAGAGCGTAGGACGTAGGTGGAAACAGTAGGATTTAGGTGAAAAGTGCTTTGGAAAACCTCACCGTGAGCTTCTAGGCGTCTTCGGAAGCCTGGAACATATGCCCCCTGTGACACAGGTCATGATGTGTAGAAGCGGGATAGAGTGTTGGGATAAACACAGCAGGTGCTAGTCCGGCATTATGGTGATGGGAGCCCATTAATAGTGATGCTGAAAAAGTTGGCTTTGCTGGCAGAGAGAAGCTCCGGGTGCGCTATTGGCCAGACTGGTGCTTCTTGTCCTGAGCACCATAGTGACTGGCTGCGACCCCATCAAGCTGTGTAGCGCCTGACTCTAAGTCAGTCTTGTTGGCATCTACGAAGTTCATTGCAACCTGCAAAGTTCATTGCAGATCGTTGCTCCTTTTCTGCAGAGGAGAATGAGTTGGGTGTCTTCTATCATATAATCGTGTTTTATCATCCTCTGGAAGCTAGCGCTACCAGCATGAAGGCTGACAAAAGTGAAAAAAAACTTTGTTCTCCACGAGTCCTATAAATAGCTGTCTTCTTTTGATGCTGTCAGTTTCACCATGAAAATGGTCACCCAAATAATCTCACACTGAAAAGAACAGTAATGCTTTCCAAATAGTATCTTTCAAAATACCAAGTAACTTTGTAAAATAATTACTTTGTATGAAAAGGTAAATATATGAAATGTGGCACACATGATTACTTTTTATCTTGTCAAAAAGAGCTAACTATTCTGTAAAAGACTAGCTTTTCAACAAGCAACCGTGTCTTCAAAGTACAGCACAAATCAAAATCTGAGCAAAATGCTACTTGGTCTTTATTGCAATAAATGTTGTTAAAGAAAACAAGATTTAAATCATCACCTTTGCCCCCTTGACTGAAATGGCTTCAGGGCTGTATTTGCTTTGAAATGGCAACACTAAATAGATAGTTTAAGTTTTAATGTTATGTCCCAGCAGTTCTTATGAGTACACTTAGTTGTTTTAGTGCTCTTCATGTTGTGATGAACATTGAAGTGACAATTGAAGAGTTGCACAGTAAACCCATGTATTTTATATTTTTCACATGGTATCACAACATGGATGTGAGCTTTGAGGGCTATATTTAGCTTTGCTTTCTTTTAGAGTCATAAGCAGGTTTCGTAGCTCTTCCTTCAGTTCAGTCAATCTCACAGTACACATTAGAAATAAATGCATCACATTAGGAATAAATACATTTCTTTTTTTAGAAATATTAAAACCAGATCTCATTATTTATAAGATTATGCTTTGTAATGATACTAAAGAAAAAAAAAAGATAAGAAATTAACTTAAATTCATGAAGCATTAAAACACTGTATATTTCTGCCACTGTATTGCATATTAACATTTGTTACCAGTAGCATAAATTTTGTATTTATGTGTACACATATACATATGTTAACATATATATGTGGTTTGTTAATACTCCTTTAACATTCCTTTCCTTCTAAGAGGAGATAACACAACAAGAAGCTTAATTCATGTGTTACAAACTACTCATTAAGATAGATCTTTTTTTCCCAAACTTAAAAAAATTCAAACACAGCATTCTACACTGGGATTCTATTTTTGTCAAGATTGCAGCAGTACGTTACTCTATGGTTAGTACAGCACTGAATTGGAAATACATTTACACATTTTATAAACTTTGAAATGTTTCCTGTAAAAAACTGAACAATCTCTAAGATAGTACTTAAACTAGGTTTGGAAGATAGAAGTGTTGGTGGGGTGTTTTTTTGTTTGTTTGCTGGGGACTTTTGAGGTGAAAGGAAGATTTTTTAATTTGAAAATAAGTATCATGTATTCCCTCAGAGGTTTTCAAAAAAATATGCATCTTTCTCTTGTCATTCCTAATTAACTATTTGAATCCTGTTCTTCCTGCTCATGCAGCTGGTTTCAGTCTCCTCCTGGAGGTTGCACACCAGCAGTGAAAATCTGATGTGAAGTGCAGGCTATGAGTGCAGGTTTAAAACTCAAAAAAAATGTAGCAAAGAAGGAAGCAAAACAAGTCAGCTTTCCTGCTGTTCATCTGAATACTTAGCTGTGACCATAGTCTTGAGTAACTTCTACCATAGCTCTTCAAAAGGCCAGCCATAGTCCTTCATGTCTCAGTCTCGTGAATTTCATATATTAAATAGTACTCTATTCATAGTGGGGAGTGTTATTTTCCTTTCATCTGTTCTGCCTTGTATTGTTACTTGCATTCCTGATAAATAGCATCCCACTAAGCTCTTTAACACAGTAGGATATTGCATTAACAACTGGAACCAGTGGCCATTGGGTCAGTACACAGCAAAATCAGGAAGGCAAGGGGGAGCAGGAGAGGTGTATCAGAAAGGTTGCTCTATAGTCTCTCCCTTTTTTTTCTTCATATATTATGATAGCCATATTTTACAGTTATTTATCATTAATGTATGGCAAGCTGTTGGCTGAAATCTAACAGATGATTTGTCACAAAACTGCATTCATACATATTTTAGACATTGGCTTACAAAATAGTTATGAGAAATGTTCCTGAGTTGCCGTACTAATATTTGAAAATTCTCATTTTTAAACCACAGACACTTTGAGCTCCTATTGTTAAAGATAATAAAACACTACTAGACAAGTAAACACGTTATCTATATGCAAAAAAATTTATTCTGCTAATACAATTTGTGTGCACATCTTTTAGGTGCTGATTTAGTACCTCACTAGACACTGTCAGTACTTGTCTTCATTTTGTAAACATTTGTGGTTCACATATCTCTTTTACCTTATGAAACTTCAGTAGTTAGAGACAAAGGTATGGAGAGAAAAGTGATTTTCAGTGCAGCTCTTCATGATCATTTTTGCCACATCTGGTTTTTTTCCCTGCTGTCTGAAGGAGATGAGGCTTTATACACTTGTGTGATCCACCTGGTACCCAAAGAACTTCTGTATGTGCCAGCACATTTCAAGTCCATTTCAAAGCATTCAGGTCTCTTATCCTACAGGACTTAAGCCCTGTTCTAATTTTTCCTCTGCGGAAGTAGATGTTAGAAAGATGAAGGACATGAGCAGGCTGGTTCTCACACTTAGCCTATTGATTGGTGTGACTGAACCACAGACCCAAACCTTAGGTCTGCCAAAATAGCATGATGGTGGAATGAAGTGGTGTAGCACATTAATTCAAAACAAATTAGGCTTAATTGTTTCTGCTTGTCAGGGAAGAACTTGTTGTACTAGCTCTTTGGGGTTTTTTTGGTTGGGTTTTGGGGGGGTTTTGGTTTATTTTTTTTTTAAAGTCGAAAGAGCAAGAGACCAAGAAAACTAATAATTAATCACACAGCACATGGAAGTCTACAGGAACTTGGAGATGATGAAGCAGGATCAGCTTTATCAAAGTGCATTAGTGTGTGCCACAAACTGAAAACAAACAGCAGCTTGTTTAGAGAAAGCTGTAAATAAGATTTGTAGGTAGAGGAGGCAGCTTTGTCTTTTATTTCTGCATTGTTTGGGGTATCTCAGATGGTGTGAGAACTCTTCTAACTATTCAGAAAGAAAATACTTAGAATACAGAACACAGTGCGGTGGTATTGTTCTTGAAAATGGTGCATATATATATACGTATATAAAAAATGTACGTATGCACACAGGTGCACGAGATCTATTTCAAGATTTGTCGTCAGTTAGAAAACAGTGCAGTAGGCAGAGTTTTTTGTTCTTTTTTTTTTTTCTGGATTCAAAATGTAGAAGGTACTAGTACATTTTAAGGACAGCATCAGAGAGCTAGGTCTAGATTTCAGCAGAGGGAAATGGAATCCAGTAAAGGAAGACTAATAGCCAAATGACATATTGTTAGTTCACATCTTTTGCAACCATAAACCAAAAATTAGACCCCATACATTACTTGGTGCGTGTGATTATTTAAGGGTTCCTCAGCATCCGCTAGAGAGACTAAAGGCACTGTTTTGCACCCATAGGTCAGAGATCACTGTCTGTATAACACTACTTGATCTACATCTTGATACACTTCTTGCTATAAATACTGGTCAGTAGCAGAATTCAGATACTTCAAAACTCAGAAACAAGAGGAAGATACTAATACCATGACTGATTCACAGAAATGGAAGATTTGTTGGTCTTTGACTTGAACACTGACTTCTAGTTTCTAAGGAGACACTCACTGCTGGTTAGTTTTCATAGCTTCTTTTATATTAAAATTATCCAGAAATGCTTTCTAGAAAACTGAGGATCTCACGAACTAACTAGAACTGGTTGAACTGAAGTCTCATTAATCTGAATGTTCCCTCCTGAAAAACATCAAGGAGGTTCAGATCACATGTTATATGTCAGTGCTGTGCTGTCAGGGCAGTGAACAGGGGGTAGAGGGAGGAAAATGAAAAGTCTTAGTTTATTTCTCAACCTTGAAACTTTTGCTTCTTGAATATAGGAGCATTATGGAAGAAGCTGCTCAGTCATCTCAGGGGGAGAGTGTTTCTCTATTCCTCTCATGTTGTCTCCTTTCTACTCGTAGATCGAGGGGCATCGACAAGCACTGGGACGCAAGAAATGTATTGTCCCAGCAGAATACTGCATTACAAACTTCGCAAGATAGAATGCGAAAAGGGAAAATAAATAAAATTCTTTTCAGTGTCTCTCTCCTTACAGTACCCTATGGTTAATATTTGAATGTCATTATTGCTATGGGCCCATAAATATTTCAACAACAGCATAGATAAATATCTATAGTACCAAAAGAAGGATTTTTTTTTGGTAGAGAGGACCCTGTCATGCTCTGTCTTGGATTTAAGTAAACTTGGATGGCCAAGTTTAAACCTCTTCCATTTAATATGTTCAATTCTGATCTGAATACAGATTCAAAGTAATTTTTTCCCTCAATGTAACTCCCATTAACTTCAGATAATATGTTCCCTAATTAAAAATACAGAAAAGTTTCTGTGACCAGTGGGTAGGTGTCCCCATTACAAAAAATTGTGTCATATTTGATAATTATGCTTAAATAAAGGATTTTATGGAAAATCAAATTATTCTTTCATTTCTTAATGCAGTTGCTCCAGAGGAAGCTGCAAGTTTAGTGGCAGGTCAATCTAAATAAAACATCCTAAAGTATCTAGTGTTATCCTGAAGTCTGAATCCTGCTAATTGAGCATTTTTTGTAAGCATTGTATTCACCTTATTTTCAATTTTAAATATAAAATATTTAAAATTCCATGAATTCTGATATCAGGAGGAAACATTTCTACAGTATGATTTTGACTGACCTGTGTAAACAGATTACTGAATTTTCACTGGAACAGTAAAAATATTTTCTTTATAATCATTCTATTTATATTACCTTTCCATTGTTTTAGTTTATGTTTCCTTCCATCACATCTACTAATCACTGAAGCCCAGTCAACATTTACTGTTACAGAATGTAGTATAGAAGCTATGCACTATCATATCCTTTTATGGAAGACTGTGTATTTTGGGCAGAACAAGAGGTGTTAAAACCACATTATCCAAACAAATCTGCTCACCACACAACATTCTCTAATCAGTTTCATTCTCAGCAATTCAATTAAAACAGAAATTAGGACCATGAGAAAAATCTATATTTTAGCCAAATAAGTTATTCATGAAAAAGGAATGGAAAGATTAAATCTGTTGTATTGAATCCAGATTATTAACAAGCCCGGATGCCAAGTCCTTTTTCTTTCAATGTTGAAAAGCACTTTTCCACATTAGACTAGCCCTGTGAGGGAAATCACATATTAGTCACGGGGGGGTTTTTTTCAACAACAGAAAAGAAAATTCTCAAAGTTCTGTTATAAGAATGACAATCCATCCATTACGAACTTCAGCAGACACCTTTTTTGATGCAAATATAGTTCAATGACCTCCGCTTTTTTTTTTTTTTTTTTTTTTTTTAAGACACGAGCTAGCACAAACATGAACTGATGTTCAAACTCACAAGCTAAGATTTTGCTGGTGTTTTCTAATTTGGTTCCTTCTCTGAGAAGGCACAAAGGACGCAAGAGGGGTGATAAAATCCAACTTCAGTGTGTGTGGAATGATAGCAACATGTTTCATATTTTTAGTCTCAAGTATGTTCTGCATATTCAGGTTGCAAGTATGCTTAAAAAAAAAGAAATAGAAGAAGACTCTTCAGACTTCCTTTTCCTAATTTTGCAACATACATGTTTCTTTGCTCCCAGTGAAGCTTTACATTCTCTCAAAACCAATCACATTCAATGCCTTTTCAGAATCATCTAGAATTCTTTTGTCATCATCATTTAGAATTCTTTCATCTTCTAATGCCTCCCTTCTCTCTGTCAAGGACTGTACTGTCTTCTCTTTAAATCTATCCTTTCTCAAATGCCAGCTTCTCTGGCATTCCAAGACCCTGGGTTACCTTTTCATTGGTTTCTTCTTTCATTCATTTCCTCTTTCTCAGATCTACCTTATTCTATCTCCCTTAAATACCTGTGTCATGAGCCTTTTCTAACTCCAGATCCTCCCACTTTTCATTCCAGAAGTACACTTGTGCTTATATATGTAATGGGGAACAGGGGAAGTACATAATGTTTCCTGATCTGTATTTTTTGAGATCCCAGGTCAGCACATTCTTGCTCAACACATTGAGAAGGAAGCTGTAGCGAAGTACTGTACAACAGTTATATATTGTTTTATTGCATCCAGTACATACACTCTTCCAGAGAATATCCTTCAGAAGCTGGAGGCACTGAGGCAGGGAGCAGTTCTCAACATAGGGTATCCCACTGAATATTTTTCTTGATACAGCATTCAGTAAATGCTTGGTTGGCTATGCATTGCTCCGCTTCTCCCTGCCTAGATCCAATTCATTTTGGTTCTGCAGGGTGTAAAACTGTTTGCAGAAGGAGGTGACTTATAGCTAAAATTTGGAAGCTGCTTTTCTTAAAGATTTTGAGGACATGGAACATCAGAGGAAAGAAAAGGGTCACTGTCTTAATCTGTTTCTGACTAACAAATAGGTCACAAATACACCATATTGGGGGCCTTCAGGAGCAGTAGTAAAAGGCATTAGCTGTCCTTTCAAGAACAGCAATGATCTTGGGTTCAGAAGGATATTAATTCAAATGACACTGATATGATTGTCCCATCTTTTCACATAATTAAGGAGGTAGAAATCCCAGGATTTATCTAATTCCCTGTGAATAACATGCCAAATCTCAGGCCATTTATAACAGTTTGCCCCTGCAGACTGTAGTAATCAGCAGCTGGTTTTGTGGACTCACTTTAGCAAAGACTGTTTAAAAGGTGTAGCTTGAAAAAATACTGTAATGTTTTTTCTTTGCATGCTGGTTCCTAAGGTGGCAAAATGCAGTGATGATAGTGATGATGGAGGTGTCTTCCTGTAATTATGCTTTCATCACATTCAACAATATACCAAGTGCTATCAATATGATCTGAAACAATAAAGTTTGCTACCAAGAGATAAATCATTATCTCATTCCAACATATGAACTGTCTTTCATTATGCAGATGCGTACACACACACACAAACACAGAGCCCCTTTTCTAAAGAGGATTATAGAAAAGAACAGCACAAATGGGATGTGATGAAGTACTTTCAGTCAGGACATTTTCTATGTCACATAGTAGGGTTTTTTGAAAAAAGAGGGAGTGGGCTTGTACTTGTTTTCTGGACACAAGAAAATGCTAGATTTATGAGAATTATTTTGTGTATGATTTCACTAAGAAGAAATTAGTGAAAGAAAATCGGTGTTTTAGTTAAAATAGAAATAAAACTTCAACCTGAATAATTTTTGTTCAGCAAGAGTTATTAGTTCCCTTGCTAAGTCGTCAAGCAACAGACAGAAAGAACAGCAAGACTGTATTTAGAAAAACATTAATGAAGAAAGAAAAATTGAAGGAAAAAATATTTGTAGATATTTCTACTGGCTCATCAACCCAGTGTCAGTTACCAAGGCGTGTAAACACCACTGTAATTGGTCCTTTGTTCAGTGCTACCAGGATGCTGTTCATCACAGCCTAACAAATATTTTGGCCTCTTTATTTCGCTGTAACTAAGCAGAAAAAGAAGACATGCCTTCAGCAGCAGGAGACAGAATCCCAGGATGAACTAGGTTGGAAAAGACCTTTGAAATCATGGAGTCCAGCCTGTGACCTATCACCACCTTTTCAACTACACCATGGCACAAAATGCCACATCCAGTCTTTCCTTAAACACCTCCAGGGACAGTGACTCTACCACCTGCCTGGGCAGCCCATTCCAATGCCCAGTTACCCCTATGTATGAAGAACTTCTTCCTAATGTCCAACCTAAACCTCCCCTGGAACAACTTAAGACTGTGTCCTCTTGTTCTTTTGACTGACACTCCACCTGGGGGGCCTACTGTCTACATCCTCCTTTCAGGTAGTTGTAGAGATTGATAAGGTCATAAGGTGATAAGACATGCCTCCTCCTCCTACTCCATTAGGCCTAAGTGATGTGAAGCACATGGACATAGCAAACTGCAACAACTGAGATATGTTTATAACTGATCATTTAATTTTAAAGAAGAATAAAGCAAAAGGAAGGATTCTGAACATAAAAAGAAGTTTCAAAGATTATTTTCACTTACTAGTATCATATGATGTAGTAAGCCACCAACTAAGTCATAGAATTATAGTATCATAGAATGTGCTGAGTTGGAAGGGACCCATCAGGATCACTAAGTCCAACTCCTGGCCCTGCACAACACAACCCAAGAGTCACACCATGTGCCCGAGAGCACTGTCTGAACGCTTCTTGACCTATGTCAGGCTGGTGCTGGGACCCCTTCCTTGGGGAGCCTGTCCAAGTGCCCAGGCACCCTCTGGGTGAAGAACCTTTTTCTGTTATCTGACCTAAATGTCCAGTGACTCATCTTCAGGCCGTTTCCTTGAGTCCCATCACTGATCCGAACAGTGCAGAGATCAGTGTCTGCCCCCCTACTTCCCCATAAGGATGTTGAAGACCTCAATGAGGTGTCCCCTCAGTCTCCTCCAGGCTGAGCAAACCTCAAGTGACCTCAGCCACTCCTCATACAGCTTCCCCTCCAGCCCCTTCACCATCCTCATGGCCTTCCTTTGGACACTCTCCAACAGCTTTATATCTCTCTTATACTGTGGCACCCAAAACTGTCCCCAGCACTCGAGGTGAGGCCACCCCAGTGCAGAGCAAAGCAGGACAATCCCCTCCCTTGCCCGGCTGGCGATGCTGTGCCTGATGCCCCCCAGGACAGGCTTGGCCCTCCTGGCTGCCAGGGCACTGCTAATTCAGATTCAACTTGCCATCGACCAGGACCCTCAGGTCTCTTTTCGCAGTGCTGCTTTCCAGCCTCTCATTCCCCAGTCTATTCACTCAACCAAGGTTGCCCTATCCAAGGTGCAGAATCCATCACTTACCCTTGTTAAACTTATGTATGACCCTGCTAAATATTTGAGTCATGTTACACAAAACAAAGTTGCCTATCATGTGAGAATGGTCTACATTTCTGCTTCAATCCTGCATTTGGTTTGTTTTAAACTTTTGTCTGTGCTTACTTTATCTAATGATTCAGATCGGTCTATGTTAATGATCTGTGCTTTTTATTATTTAATATTCTCCCAGTCAGAAGAAGCAGCATCTAAAGAAATTTACTTTCAAAGTATCTGAAAGACAGAAAGCTTCCACCGGTGTGCAGAAAGGGCTTCCCAGAGCTGGCATTTACTTTCTTTCACATCATGTTATTTTGAGCTTGTCCATCCCTGCAGACATGGGAAGTTACCCAGCACTGTCAGCAGTGATGCTAATTGTAGTTCTATGCATAAAAGGCAATAGGACATAAAGCTGTTTCTAGCCCTTTAGTAAATAAGGCACAAGAGGAAAGTACCTTTTGTCTTGTGGGTACCTGAATGTACTTCTCCAGTGAGGTTTTGAAAGGCTGTACATTGCAACCTGTGTACTTAGTATGCCATTTCATTCTAGTATTCAAAACTGAAGAAAGCAGAAGTGAAATGAGTTCAGAGAAGTCAAAATGGAATTTTTTTTTACTCACTTGTGCATAGACAGTGGAAATACATAGTTTAAATATATAGCTGATCATGCACTTTTGAACCTCTCCCTGCATTTTTGGTATCATATATGATACTGTTAATCCATACAATATGTACCAAATAGGTTATACAGATACAGACTGATGCCAGTGCCTATGCACAGCTTAATTGTGAGCATACTCTTACATTCATAGTATACAAAATGAGGTGAGTCTTCTATTTAAAGTAATGTATTTGGATAAGTGTTTGCAGAAACAGAGACATAAGAAGTGTAGTTTTATTTTCCTCTAAAGGCTGAATTAGTCTGCTGAAACTTTTAAAGAGGCCTATGAAAAGTATATTTTTATAAGAATTGAATTTATTCCAAAGATATCCAAAATACTGTCACCAAGTGAAAAACATCTAAAGAAACACTAGGAGATGATATTCCCAGAGCTAACTGCTAAAACCTTCGCCATTTCCATCTCCTCATTACTTACATAGTATCCACTCCCCTTTCCTCTCTATAAATTGCTTTCTTCTAGTTACAATACAGCAGCGTGATTCAACTCTCCCCACAAAACCACAGTGGAAATCTGAGTGCTCTGAGAAATTCATAGGGTCTGGCTAGTCAACATAACTGGGACAACATTCAGAAATTTCCAGTGGTTTCAAAGGCAAAAAAAAGGTTAAATTTTTGAAGAGGAAAACCTTTAAATAGGGAACCAGTTTTGCATTTGAAAATCCTATTTTTTTTAATCACCCTTTGCAGTGAATGTTCAAGGATGGTAATAGACCTGCATTGTCTTCTCAAGAATTTGAAGCTTTGTCAGTTGTCCTGGTTAAAGATTTCATTATTTGCTATTGACAGACCACATAGGCATGAAGCATTCACTAGTTTATCATTCTAAGCTAATATATGGTATCTATTTAAATGGAGGAAACTCACTTGCAGAAATAACTTGGTACATTTTGTGCTGCTTATTGATTGGAAAAAAAATTACAGCAATGGCCAAGGATAAATAGCTGTTCTTTCCCAGAGGTTACCACTTTGTTATCAAAACAAAGTGGGTGTAACTACTATCTTAACACAGTCCAGTTCAAAACTATGTTTCTGAAAATATGTTATTTGTAATTACCGTAGTCAAGAGAAAAATGAATAATGGAAATTTTGTCTCTGTTTCAGGGATCTAAGCATGATTAACATACCTAAATTCATTTGTGCTATAGATTGCTCATTAGAATATCTTTAGAAACTCCTAATCTCCAACCAACAAGGTAGTTCAGGAGTCTTTGTTTTCATACTTCACTAAAAAATTTGGAAAAACAGAGCTCTTAGACTAATTCTGTATGAAAATTGCTTTGTGACCACTGTAAATTATCCTATGTGTTTTGTTGGATCATATTACACACAAAAAATGTGGTAATACACAAATCTTAGTGTACACTTTTTTACACTTTATGATATAATCATCCAGTTTATAAACTTAATAGTTAAATTGCTTATTTATGACTTAGCAATAATGAAATTCATTGAATCATAGAATCATTGAGTTTGGAAAAGACCACCAAGATCACCGAGTCCAGACTTTGACTGAATACCACCATGCACGGTAAACCATATAATGAATTCCTATGTCTGTTCATTTATGCAAAAAAAAGTTCATAAGCATTTCCATTGTAAAATCAACAACCAACATTGCACTTACATTGAAACCTGCCATTATATGTTTACAAAATAAAGTAGCATATGATGCCATATAAGGAAGCAATTAAAATTATTTTCAGCACTAAATATCATCAGTCTGATCTCAAAGCTTTTTAGATGTACTTACCCTATAAATTTTGGAACTAAGCACAGACCTCTGTCTAGACTGCCCAGACCTTTTTAGAAGCACTTGACCTGGAGTGAGCTAAAATATCTGAATAACACTGATTTACCTTAACTTTCTTAGATACCTTAACTATCTTTAAAGCAGGCACAATGGTTAACTATGAACAAAATTTGAATATTTTAGTTAGAGGGAAGATTATAGGTATGTGTTCAAACAAACCTCTTTGAAGACCATAGCCTAAAATCTCCTGTGTTTTCAGAATCTATAACAGAAGTTATTTTTGCTTTTGTGTTCCAAACTATATTAGAGATGCGATGTTGTGGGTGGAGGAAGGATGTAGGAGGCTCCCTTAATTAAAGGAAAGTCTCCAGCCCTCACAGCTCTACGATTTATTAAGTGGTAAGAAATTCATATCCAGAGTAATCTGCAATTTAGTCTGCCTTTTAGGCTATCTGGCTGGGAGCTAATAGTAATAGTTATGATTAATCAGAGTTACTAGTGCAAAATGCTTCAGAAATGAAACACATATCAGGAATTTCTCCAGTCAGTTCTCTTTACACAGTTTCATTTTTCCTGCCTGCCAAGGTGATCAGTAGACATCCATTAGCTGGATATTCTCTCTTATGATGTAATGATATGGTACAAAGTGTAATCAAATTCCAATTAATTCTTTTAAAGCTGTGATTAATATTGAGCAAAATCTTAGCTGTGCAAAAATCAAAAATTGATGTTAAAGTTGTATGTAAATGTCCAAAGTATTGCTAATACGGACAAGTCTAAACCATAGCATTTAATGGCATCTTGCATTTTCCTGTTATTTAGCATATATGTACTGTAAGTAAATTATAAGCACAGAAAGAAACAATAATGGAGTTTATTGATGAATCTAGCTGAATTACATCAGCAGAAGTCAGGCATTTTCATGTTATGTCAAAGCTTCCAGAAACAGAACTTGGTTTCAGTTCTTTTTAGAAACTTAGGGCACCCAGAAATTTTAGTACAAGTTCTCTCTTGACCTAGAGGTTTTCTAGGAGAGATTATAACTTGAATGACTCACTTGAGCAATAGATGACCCTGCTTGAGTTAGGAGGAGTGTTCAAAGTCACCTCTAGACATACCTCCCAGCCTCAACCATTCTACAATTCTGTGATAAAAAAGTTTCCTGAAGAAAGTCCAACAATAGAGTCAAAGTTGCTATTTGATCACCTATTAGATACCTCAGGGTATCTATGAGTAATCAGTCTGCAAGTAAGTACAGGAGAGGAGAATATTTAATGTGATGGGATGAGGGTGGGGGGCATTTGCTTACACTACCTGCTTGCTGTTAGATAAGGATTTATTCTGTAAAGAAACCTTCTGCTGCTAATAGTGGCCTTCTAGCAACAGAAAGGCACTCCTAAAATGTCTGCCCTTCCTTAAAACACAGGAAAACATGGAACGACATATTTCGTATCCTAAAGAACTGCTTAATGAAGAACTACTCTCCTCTTAGCTTTACCAATACTGCACAGTTGCTCAATTGTCTCCCTATCTCAAATGGCCTTTCTAGATGTACAGCTCATTTGCCATTATCGCATTTATTCAACAAATACATAAGCATATTTAAAGTCTGCTCTAGGTAAATCAGAGAAGTGTTTTTTCTTTGTCAGATCCTGCAAAACTTGCATAGGAGCATAAAAGCGTGGTGTGCTATGAGTACTGTAGTATCTGGACAGCTTTTCTTGAGTGATGCCTTGTGCTTGCAGAAAGCATTGATGCCTTCTGGTAGAAAAAAAAGAGCTATGAAGGCCAGAAGAACAGCTGACAATGAAAGTTGCTCTGACAAAATGTAAACTCTGCCATTAAGTTTTTGTTCACTGTAGGAATTAGTGCAAGTGACACAGGGGTATTTTTTGTTCAGCTCTTCTTGAACAAGGAATTTTATTTTGTGTGATACTGTTATTTCCAGAGGTGCAGTTAAGACACAGTCATCTCAAAATTATATGCCTCAATAGGTAACCAGCTTTTGTCCTTCATTATAGGCAAGAGAAACAATTTGGTTGCTTGTAATTGTCAAACCATAATTTTATGAGAGAAAAATTTCATGTGAATATCTGCATAGAGTTGAATTTGGGGCAGAAAGTTCAAAATATCTGCGCTCTGTCTGTGTAATCAAAGAAAATACGGGGATGAAGGAAAGATTGGAGTAAAAGAAAAAGACAAATTTCCGAGTCGGTGGTTGTCAGAGAAAAGAGAAAAAAGATCTCAAATCATAAGCATACACAGTCCTGAAGAGAAGGCAGAATTATTTAGTATTTCTATTCTTCTGCTGCCAGCAAGTCTCTGAGAAATACAGGTATAAGTATGTGAGTGCATCTATTGTTGATCATTTCAAAGGATGACAACTTTCTCTTGTTGTCATTTACTCTGTTTGTTCAAGGAATGAAGTCTGTGTAATGGACCTAATCAGAGACTGCAGTCATCTTGAGGAAGTACTTCAAGCACTATGGTTTCTAGTCACAAATGTAGTTATGGGACTGGAAGATGCTAGTTTGTTTGGATTAACCAATTCATTAATGTTGCCTTTTTTTTTTTTTTTTTTTTTTTTTATTCTTTGGCTTGTTTTAAACCTTGGT